>BMAO01005674.1:0-59234 GCA_019973975.1 Trichonephila clavata
CCATCTTACATTATGCCATGGGTCCCGTACACGCTTGGCAGCCTTTTCCCAACTGGATACATTTTTATTTCCAAGTTGCTCCCACAGTAATTTTTCTATTCCCCTTGGAAAGAGGGTACAGAGAAACGCAATACTATGCGGATGCAAGGGTCGATTGATGTGAAAATGAGACGCATGTTGCAGATTGCTTAAATTGTCAGGAATCTCACCCTTGTCACACGACGATTTGGGTTGACTCACGTAGACGATGTTTCGCACCAGATAAGACACGCCAAGATGGCAACGTCGTGAAATGGCTCGCCTCCAATGTTCTAACAACACTCCTATTGGAATGATTCTCTGTCTTTTCTCGACATACCAACGTTGTAATGCCTACACTTCATAGGTCGCTGCTTTCCCCCAGCTTGACTTGTCTCCCTTTCATTTACCCTCCCTGACCTACCTCCATTACATGGGTCGTTGCTTTCCCCCAGCTTGACTTGTCTCCCTTTCATTTGCCCTCCCTGACCTACCTCCATTACATGGGTCGTTGCTTTCACCCAGCGTGACAAGTCTCCATTTCATTTGTGACTCACCCCCTCCATTTTCATCCTTTCTCGCGCCCCATCCAACATATTTTTTCGATAAACACACCATAGGGGACAAGATTCTGACCAAAAGAGCCCTTTCCAAAAAGGTCGTTTTCCATTTTCAATCATTTTTTGAAAGGGTCACGGTGCTCGACTATTTTTTCGACCGACTGTATTATAATACTCGTGCAGGTGATCTGGAAGAGTATGGTCATGTAGACCCTGGAACTTTGGCAGAGTCTCCAGGTTTATGGTAAAGAGTCCCAGCTGTGCAAAGATTTTGCGCTTGTCGGTTCCCTTGACCACGATCAGGCGTCGATTTATTTGAGCCAGGTGACAAAATTAGCCCCGACGCAAAAGGACAGGTATTCTAGGGGCACGGATACAGGCAGGTGGCCTTTCAGATTGAGGCGTTCGTTGAGCAAACGATTGGCCCGGCAGTCTTTCGAGGTTGTGATCAGATTGGACAGATCCACGGTGATGCAAATCCCTTTCGGATCCTCCGAACGGCTGGCAATGGACAATTCGATGGGAACAGGCTTACCCCCACAATGAAACACATTGGCATGAGCAAAAAAGGCTAGATGAGACATGTTGCATTTGACAGAAGGGCGGCGGATGGCTCGCCTATTATACTCTGGTGGGTCACGTGAATCGATTCTTATTGGCTGGCATTCCATATCATGAGATTTCTATTGGATATTCAACATTGACATGCAAAAGATACAAGCGGTTGGTAAAAGTACAAATTTTTTAAAGAGATGCTCTCAAACCTTGGCACCTTCATTAACCCAAAGAAGGGGGACCGAGTCAAATCGACATGGTCCCCCCCCCTTTTTGGGCCAATGGGCTTTTTTTCACTCTATCAAACCTGAAACTTTGTCATTCCATTCCACCTGCAGCTTGTTAAACTACTGCAGGTATTTTGCAAATTGAAAGGATTTCAGCATGGTGCAATGGGAAACATCCTCGTGCACACCCTCATGCATGGGGTTGGGAAAGGTGCCATGGCAAATGGTGTTGAATTTGGGCACCATCTCCAAGAATACGGTGATGAATCCCAACTCTTTAAAAAATTTTGTTGCTTCGGGCTTTTTACTACTATGAGGCCTCCTTGGTCAACCATGCCCCTCACGCAATAGGGCAGGTATTCCACAGACACACTCTTGGGCAAGGGACGTACCAGACAAAGACGAGCGTTTTTGTAGGCATTGGATAGCATATCTTTGGGCGTGGAGGTTAGTCCGTCATGGTTGACGGTGATGCAGAGCACATCAGGATCACTGCCATCCCTGGGAATGGTGGTAATAGACAACTCGATGGGCACTGGCTTTCCCTGGTGGTGAAAGACGCTGGCATGAGCAAAATAGACGGACATGTTATTTTTTTCTGAGAGAGAATGATTCTGATGGACTTATATATGCTCGAGGAGCGTGACGTCAACTGGCATCCCATGGGCCAAGGCCTTTTGATGTGAACGTTCCACGTGTTGTTCCAAAGCCCGTTTCCAGGGTTGGGGACACACCAGGCGCCAAGGGAGGTTTTCGTCTCGATGCATTTCCCAATCGTCCAACCACGTTAATAAACTCACATACACTTCCTCCAGGCGCATGCAGTCCGTGAGATTCAACGTATAGGCCTCTACATTTTCAGGTTGATAGGCTTCCCAAACTCGGCGAGACGGGGGACGACCCAGTTGAAAGAATTTTAAATATACTCCTGGATCCCACGTCAAATCCAAAAGATACGTAAACACGACCATGGTTTATCCAAACGACCGATGAACGTGCACACCAAAATTGGGTTAAAGAATGATGGTGTAAGGATAGTCTGTTTCGTAATACGTGAATCCATCTGGTCAGCTACCCAAATTTACAAACACGATCGTCGTGCGATGTCGACACTGGTCCAATAAATATTGTACCATTCTGACACAAAGAATGAGACTTGTTTTTTAAAAAATATTTTTTTTATTGACAAGACAGATTCATGGGTTGAATCTATTTAAATCCAATAGAGTGTTTGACACACGAAGGGAGTTTGGGCATGCACAAGTCCAGGGGTTCCATCGCCAAATCTCTTTCAAAAGCATCCAGGAAGGCGATGAGCTCATTGTTTTCATCTAAGAGACAGGGGACCAGGTGGAGCACCTGGGGTTCTTGTCCATAGACGGACGACCGGAGCTGGTCGAGCAAAGCAGTATCTAGCTCTGGAATCTGCATAGGTTCTGAATAGAGTAGCTCAGGCTCCGGAATCTGCATAGGCCCTGGAATCTGCAGAGGTTCTGGATAGAGTAGCTCAAGGTCTCGAATCTGCACAGGGACCGGAATCTGAATAGGTTCTGGAATCTGCACAGGGACTGGAATCTGTATAGGCGCTGGAATCTGCACAGGTTCTGGAATCTGCACAGGGACTGGAATCTGCATAGGTTCTGGAATCTGCACAGGGACTGGAATCTGCACAGGCTCTGAATTCTGCACAGGTCTCATATTGCGCCCTCGTTTCTTGGGTGGACGTGTCTCCTTCAAAGGTCGCTTCAGTAAATGAGTCGGGGTAGGAGGAGGTAGCTTGTGTAGGAGGTTTGATCAAACGTTTTCATTTTTCGATAAACCCCTAAGTGCAATGCGTTCTGAAGGAGCTGAGGGAGAAAGGATTCGGGGATAATGTCCAGACCAAAGGCTGTTTTTTGAACCGTCAACATCAAGTAGTGGGTTCCAGCAGGGATCGGATACGCTGTGTGGGGCTCCAAGATGGTTCGATGGTAGAGCATTTGGTCATAGGGCTCAAAACTCCTCGTCGCCACATTGGGTTGGGCTCGGCACTTAAGAATGGAGGTGGGGGCAATTCGTAGAGCAGCATGGGCACCTGCGTCGTTTGAATTATACGAACCTCTCCGGGGTGCACCGTTCGCAAACCAAATGCAAAGTCTTTTTTGACAAAAAATATGTTGCCATAAATGAAGACCATCCTCTTGTCGGTATTTTTGAGCAAACGATCTGGATTTTTCAAGAGGCTTTTGGATACTTTTTCCCACATGATATCGTTGGGTCTAAATTCGTTTACATGCTTGGCCTCCCTCACGGCATGCTTGAAATTGTCCATAAATGTCTTTTTTAATGATAATGATCTTTACAAAATAATGTAAACACTCGTTTCGCGTGGGGCGCTTGATAGAGGATGCCAGCTCGCACTTGGCCCTGCCGAGCGGCCTATTCCAAAGTATCAGGTTTCTCGGGCAACGTCACGGGCACCACGGCGGAGGAAAGGAGCTCGGGGAAAGCATCCGTGCTGCAACTGAGGAGAATCGTCGACACGAGTCCTCCTTTTATACGTTTCAGACAGGATGCGAGTCAAAAATAGGGTTGAGAGGTTGGTAGAGAATGGCACACATGCCTTGCACGGTAATCGAACGATGAGATTGCATCTGGTGGCAAAAGGGGCATTCGCCTTGTGGATGAAATTTCAAGAGCATGACGGGGGTTAGTTTGAAAGGTCAGAAAGAGCTCCAACTCGCTTGAATGTCTTTAAATTCTTACTTGGAACGAGAGTCGGTAACACAAAGGGTACCGACATTGAGATAATGTAAACAGTTGAACAATTCATTCGCACCAACCCGATCCAAGGCATACGAGACGACACCATTGGTGAGCGTGAAACCATGGTCTCGGAGACACAACACGGCCAGACCGTATGTATAGAAAAAGACCTGTGTATGGTTCTGAAGAAACCGATAGGCATAAGGGGGTCGTCAATAATGTTTAAAACGGCGTCGTCGAGAGTCTTGTGGAATGACAGCATGTTTCACCTCATCTTGAGAAGACTCATGAGAAGGAGAAGCCATTGGAGTGGATGGCAAAGGTGAATCAGGTGTTGACAACAGTTTAAACAAATCATCCGTGTTTGTCATTTTGAAAAAGATGAGCTGTGATTAGTTTGCTCTTGAACTCCATCTCTCTAAAAATTTTATTTTTTAGAGAGATTGATTGTTAACTTTATTTGCTTCTGAAAGATCATTCTAACCCCTGAAAGATATTTCAAACTTTATTTTCCTCATTTCAAACTTTCCTCATTTCAAACCCTCACACTCTTTTTTGTGGATCTTACAAAAGGTTTCGGGAGAACTTGTAAAATGATCCATTTCAAACCCAGTCTAAAAAATTTGGGGGTAAGAAAGTGTTTTTTCTTGTCGTTTCCAACCTTGACATTGAGAGTAGCGCAAAAAAATGGGAGAATAATTACTGGTCTCAAGCTATGCTCCTTTCCAGCAATCATTCTCACATTTGTCTGGTGAAACCTGTCCACCTCGACGGTGCTTGTATTGGGTTGGGTGTCCTGCAGAGTGGACAGCTATTCCTCACCTCCAGGTGTGGGAGAAAGCAACTCATGTGAAATACATGGCCACAGTGTGTCTTTTCTGGCCAATGCATCGGACTCAGTCAGATTGAACACGCGTCTAGCTCTTGGAAGATGCTTTCAGGCCATTTCAACGTGTAGCACTCATCCAACATGGCTTGAGACAATAGAATCCAGGGGACCAACTATTGAGCACGTGTTGCCTCCAAGCTTTATACGGAAATCGATATAACTTTGGTATGGCCACGACCGTCTACAGGGCTTGAATAAAGGCCCCCTTTCTTTTGGTAGAATGCTGCTCTAGGTAATCGCTGTACAGTTGCGAGGGTTCAGAATACGTGAGGCACACGAACGTGGGCAGGTCATGGTACTCGTGATTCGGAAACACTTTGTGTAAAAGGTCCCCAATGTCCACGGTGTAGAGAGCAATCACCTCGGAAGGTGTCAAAGTCTCTAAAAGGGCGCGAAAATGCATCATGAAGGTGATGTAATCGTCCAAATGGGCCTCTTGGTACTTGGCCAGGTAGACTTGAAACGCTTTGTCGGCCTCCATTGTCTCGTATGATGCAGAGGGCTTCTGAGCCCTGCTTTTTAGAGGAGAGAGAAGCAGGAAGTGGCTTTTGATTAGCTAGAAGAATGTCGTGGAAACCCATTTGGTCCTTTGCCAACGCAGGGTAAGTATTCTTTTCCATTCTCTAAAATTTGTTTCAATCTTGCTTCGGTGGATCGTTCTTGAAACACCATCGATTCCAATAAAACTTGAATCGCACAATCATGGAGTGGCTCCCCGACAACACAGTAAGAAATCCCATTGACAAAAGCAGGAAGTCAAAACAGTGGCTTTCAATGACCTTTCAACGATCCACTGGAGAAGCAAATGGAAGAGTAGCGAGCTTTTCAACTGTTCTATGTAATGTCGTTCTCCAACATTGACATTGAGCTAGTCTCAAACAATCTTTATGATGTAAAGACCCATCCCGTACGACGACATGATTAAATTGTTTAACCATCAAATATTTCTCAGTTTCGTCAAATAAATTAAAACAATGGCAAGTGTCTGGTCCTTCAGTGCATTCATCCACACTATAGACACAATGGGAAAGATGGAATCCATGTTTGCTTAATACCACCTTGTGACGGGAATAGGAAATTGTTTCACGAGTTCTTGAAATTTCACAATACCCGCTAAACTTTGCAATCTTTGTCTATAAGACGACAATCGTGAGACATTTTCTCGCAAACCTGGGAGAATGTTTTTTTCCAATTCACCAATTAAAGATTCTAAAAAAGCCATAATGATGAGTAAGAAATATTTACAACACAGCAAACTAAATGAGAGCTTGTTGCAAGACAAATGTGAAGTGAGTTGAAGGCTCAACATATTTATCACTCTCTCTCTAAATATATAATATATATATAATATATATATATATATATATATATATATGTATATTGGAGAGATTGATTGTAAGGTTTGTTTGCTTCTGAAAGATATTTCAAATGCCTCAAAGATATTTCAAATGCCTCAAAGATATTTCAAACCTTATTTGCTTCTGAAAGATAGGAGGAGGTCTTATGGAGGTTATGAAGAATGTCGTGGAAACCCACTTTGGATCAAGTCATACATCCTTTGCCAACGTTTACTATTTTCGTCCGTCATATGCATGGCTCGGGGTAAGTATTCTTTTCCATTCTCTAAAATTTGTTTCAATCTTGCTTTGGTGGGTTCACCGCGCACCACTTTTTCTTGAAACACCATCGATTCCAATAAAACGTGAATCACACAATCATGGGGTGATTCTTCTCGCCGACCACACAGTAAGCAATCCCATTGACAATAACAGGGAGTCGAATGGATGGACATGGCTTTCGAAGACAATGGACATAACCTTTCAACGATCCACTATAGAAGCAAATGGTGGTAGAAGAGTAGCGAGCTTATCAACTGTCTTGTGTTCTAAGTAAAGTTAATCTCGTTCTCCAACATTGACATTGAGCTAGTCTCAAACAATCTTTATGATGTAAAGACCCATCCCGTACGACGACATGATTAAATTGTTTAACCATCAAATATTTCTCAGTTTCGTCAAATAAATTAAAACAATGGCAAGTGTCTGGTCCTTCAGTGCATTCATCCACACTATAGACACAATCGGAAAGATGGAATCCATGTTCGCTTAATACCACCTTGACGGGAATAGGAAATTGTTTCGCGAGCTCTTGAAATTTCACAATACCCGCTAAACGTTGCAATCTTCGTCTATTAGATGACATTCATGAAACGTTTTCTCGCAAACCTGGGAGAATGTTTTTTTCCAATTCACCAATTAAAGATTCTAACGAAGCCATAATTATGAGTAAGAAATATTTACAACAGAGCAAACCAAATGAGAGCTTGTTGCAAGACAAACGTGAAGTGAGTTGAAGGCTCTACATATTTATCACTCTCCCTCTCTAAAAAAACAATATATATATATAGAGAGAGAGAGGGAGAGAGAGAGATTGATTGTAAACTTTATTTGCTTCTGAAAGATATTTCAAACTTTATTTGCTTCTGAAAGATAGGAGGAGGCATTATGGAGGTAATGAAGAATGTCGTGGAAACCCACTCTGGATCAAGTCATACATCCTTTGCCAACGTTTACTATTTTCGTCCGTCATATGCATGGCTCGGGGTAAGTATTCTTTTCCATTCTCTGAAATTTGTTTTAATCTTGCTTCGGTGGGTTCACCGTGCACCACTTGTTCTTGAAACACCATCGATTCCAATAAAACATGAATCGCACAATCATGGGGTGGCTCTTCTCCCCGACCACACAGTACGCAATCCCATTGACAAAAGCAGAGAGTTGAAACGATGAACATGGCTTTCGAAGACAATGGAAAAAACCTTTCAACGATCCACTGGAGAAGCAAATGACAATATGGTGGCAGAAGAGTAGCGAGCTTATCAACTATAACATATTTAACACTCACAAAAATATTAGAGCTTGTCGCAATACAAATGTGAAGTGAGTTGAATGCTCAACATCTTTATCTCTCTAAAAAAATTTTTTTAGAGAATTAAATATGTTAAACCTTTAACTCACTTCACATTTGTAAAGTGAGCGCGAAAATTGTTTGAATCCACCGAACCCGCAAACTTGGGCGTACAAGGCCAGAGCCTGATCAACCATGCCATTCGTCCAGCGCGAAAGAGTATAAATTGCAAATTACTTCGCAGTTTGTTTTGTGACAAAGAACACAAAATAATTAAGCCAAGATCACGAACAACTTGAATAAGATTTTAGAGCTGTTAACTCCAGTTAATTTCCACGCTTAATTGCAACTAATCTTTTCGAATCCAACAACACGAGGCATAATTTCTTAAAGAAAAATTAAAACTGGATAAGCTCACTACTATTCTGCCACCATATTGTGATTTGCTTCTCCATTGGATCGTTGAAAGGTTTTTTCCATTGTCTTCGAAAGCCATGTCCATCGTTTCGACTCCCTGCTTTTGTCAATGGGATTGCTTAGAGTGTGGTCGGGGAGAAGAGCCACCCCATGATTGTGCGATTCACGTTTTATTGGAATCGATGTTGTTTCAAAAGCAAGTCGTGCACGGTGAACCCACCGAAGCAAGATTGAAACAAATTTTAGAGAATGGAAAAGAATACTTACCCCGAGCCATGCATATGACGGAAGAAAATATTAAACGTTGGCAAAGGATGTACAACCTGATCCAAAGTGGGTTTCCACGACATTCTTCATAACCTCCACCTTTAGTAATCCATAATGCGTCCTTCTAGCCAATAAAAAGCCACTTCTTGCTTCTTTCTCTTCTAAAAAGCAGGGCTCAGAAGCCCTCTGCATCCCACGAGACAATGGAGGCCGATAAATCGTTTCAAGTCAACCTTGCCAAGTACCAAGAGGCCCATCTGGCCGATTACATCACATTCATGATGCATTTTCGCGCCCTTTTACAGAATTTGACACCATCCGAGGTAATTGCTCTCTACACCGTGGACCTTGGGGACCTTTTACACAAAGTTTTTCTGAATCATGACCTGCCCACGTTCGAGTGCCTCACGTATTCTGAACCCTCGGATTTGTACAGCGATTACCTAGAGCAGCATTCTACCAAAAGAAAGGGGGCCTTTATTCAAGCCCTGTGGACGGTCCTGGCCCTACCCAAGTTATATCGATTGGCGTATAAGGCTTTGAGGCGACACGGTCATCAAAAGTTGACCCCCTGGATTTTGTTGGCTCAAGCCGTGTTGGATGAGTGCTACGCGTTGAAATGGCCTGAAAGCGTCTTCCAAGTGCCAGACACATGTGCAATCTGCCTGAATCCGATGCATTGGCCAGAAAAGACACACTGTGGCCATGTATTTCACATGAGTTACTTTCTCCAACACCTGGAGGTGAGGAATAGCTGTACACTCTGCAGGACACCCAACCCAATTCGAGTACCATAGAGATGGACAGGTTTCCCCAGAAAAATGGGAGAATGATTGCTGGAAAGGAGCATAGCTGGGGACCAGTAATCATTCTCCCTTTTTTTTTGGGCTACTCTCAATGTCAAGGTTAGAAACAACCAGAAAAAACACTTTCTTTCCCACAAATATTTAGACTGGGTTTGAAAAGGGTCATTTTACAAGTCCTCCCCGGAACCTTTTGTAAAATCCACAAAAAAGAATGTGAGGGTTTGAAATGAGGCAAATAAAGTTTGAAATATCTTTAAGGGGTTAGAAATATCTTTCAGAATCAAATAAAGTTAACAATCAATCTCTCTAAAAATTAAATTTTTTAGAGAGATGGAGTTTAAGACCAAACGAATCGCAGCTCATCTTTTTCAAAATGACAGACACGGATGATTTGTTTAACCTGTTGACATCACCTGGTTCACCTTTGCCATCCAATCCAATGGCTTCTCCTTCTCATGAGCCTTCTCAAGATGAGGTGAGACATGCTGTCATTCCACAAGACTTTCGACGCCGTCGTTTTAAACCTTATAGACGACCCCCTTATGCCTATCGATTTACCCAGAACCATGCCCAACTCTTTTTCCATACTCACGGTCTGGGCGTGTTGTGTCTCCGAGACCATGGTTTCACGTTCACCAATGGTGTCGTCTCGTATGCCTTGGATCGGGTAGGTGCGAATGAATTGTTCAACAGTTTACATTATCTCAATGTCGGTACCCTTTGTGTTACCGACTCACGTTCCAAGCAAGAATTTAAAGACATTCAAGCGAGTTGGAGCTCTTTCTGACCTTTCAAACTAACCCCTGTCCTGCTCTTGAAATTCCATCCACAAGGTGAATGACCCTTTTGCCACCAGATGCAATCACATCGTTCGATTACCATGCAAGGCATGTGTGCCATTCTCCACCAACCTCTCAACCCCATTTTTCACTCGACTCCTGTCTGAAACGTATAACAGAAGGACTCGTGTCGACGCTTCTCCTCAGTTGCCGCATGGATGCCTTCCCCGAGCACCTTTCCTCCACCGTGGTGCCCGTGACGTTGCCCGAGAAACCTGATGCGTTGGAATAGGCCGCTTGGCAGGGCCAAGTGCGAGCGGGCATCCTCTATCAAGAGCCCCACGCGAAACGAGTGTTTACATTATTTTGTAAAGATCATTGGCATAAAAAAAAGACATTTATGGACAATTTCAAGCCTGCCGAATGGCGGCCAAGCATGTCAAAAAATTTAGAACCAACGATATCATGTGGGAAAAAGTGTCCAAAAGCCTCTTGAAAAATCCAGATCGTTTGCTCAAAAATACCGACAAGAGGATGGTGTACATTTATGGCAACATGTTTTTGTCAAAAAAGGTTTATCTTTGGTTTGCGAACGGTGCACCTCGGAGAGGTTCATTTCATTCAAACGAGGCAGGTGCCCATGCTGCTGTACGAATTGCCCCCACCTCCATTCTTAAGTGCCGAGCCCAACCCAATGTGGCGACGAGGAGTTTTGAGCCCTATGACCAAATGCTCTACCATCGAACCACCTTGGAGCCCCACACAGCGTATGCGATCCCTACTGGAACCCACTGCTTGATGTTGACGGTTCAAAAAACAGCCTTTGGTCTGGACATTATCCCCGAATCCTTTCTCCCTCAGCTCCTTCAGAACGCATTGCACTTAGGGGTTTATCGAAAAATGAAAACGTTTGATCAAACCTCCTACACAACTACCTCCTCCTACCCCGACTCATTTACTGAAGCGACCTTTGAAGGAGACGCGTCCACCCAAGAAACGAGGCGCAATATGAGACCTGTGCAGAATTCAGAGCCTGTGCAGATTCCAGTCCCTCTGCAGATTCCAGAACCTATGCAGATTCCAGTCCCTGTGCAGATTCCAGCGCCTATAAAGATTCCAGTCCCTGTGCAGATTCCAGAACCTATTCAGATTCCGGTCCCTGTGCAGATTCGAGACCTTGAGCTACTCTATCCAGAACCTCTGCAGATTCCAGGGCCTATGCAGATTCCAGAGCCAGATACTGCTTTGCTCGACCAGCTCCGGTCGTCCGTCTATGGACAAGAACCCCAGGTGCTCCACCTGGTCCCCTCTCTCTTAGATGAAAACAATGAGCTCATCGCCTTCCTGGATGCTTTTGAAAGAGATTTGGCGATGGAACCCCTGGACTTGTGCATGCCCAAACTCCCTTCGTGTGTCAAACACTCTATTGGATTTAAATAGATTCAACCCATGAATCTGTCTTGTCAATAAAAAAAATATTTTTTAAAAAACAAGTCTCATTCTTTGTGTCAGAATGGTACAATATTTATTGGACCAGTGTCGACATCGCACGACGATCGTGTTTGTAAATTTGGGTCGCTGGCCAGATGGATTCACGTATTACGAGACAGACTATCCTTACACCATCATTTTTTAACCCAATTTTGGTGTGCACGTTCATCGGTCGTTTGGAAAAACCATGGTCGTGTTTACGTATCTTTTGGATTTGACGTGGGATCCAGGAGTATATTTAAAATTCTTTCAACTGGGTCGTCCCCCGTCTCGCCGAGTTTGGGAAGCCTATCAACCTCAAAATGTAGAGGCCTATACGTTGAATATCACGGACTGCATGCGCCTAGAGGAAGTGTATGTGAGTTTATTAACGTGGTTGGACGATTGGGAAATGCATCGAGACGAAAACCTCCCTTGGCGCCTGGTGTGTCCCCAACCCTGGAAACGGGCTTTGGAACAACACGTGGAACGTTCACATCAAAAGGCCTTGGCCCATGGGATGCCAGTTGACGTCACGCTCCTCGAGCATATATAAGTCCATCAGAATCATTCTCTCTCAGAAAAAAGCAACATGTCCGTCTATTTTGCTCATGCCAGCGTCTTTCACCACCAGGGAAAGCCAGTGCCCATCGAGTTGTCTATTGCCACCATTCCCAGGGATGGCAGTGATCCTGATGTGCTCTGCATCACCGTCAACCATGACGGACTAACCTCCACGCCCAAAGACATGCTATCCAATGCCTACAAAAACGCTCGTCTTTGTCTGGTACGTCCCTTGCCCAAGAGTGTGTCTGTGGAATACCTGCCCTATTGCGTGAGGGGCATGGTTGACCAAGGAGGCCTCATAGCTGCCCAAATTCAACACCATTTGCCATGGCACCTTTCCCAACCCCATGCATGAGGGTGTGCACGAGGATGTTTCCCATTGCACCATGCTGAAATCCTTTCAATTTGCGAAATACCTGCAGCAGTTTAACAAGCTGCAGGCGGAATGGAATGACAAAGTTTCAGGTTTGATAGAGTGAGAAAAAAAGGCCATTGGGCCAAAAAGGGGGGGGGGCATGTCGAGTCGACTCGGTCTCCCTTTTTTTTGGGTTAATGAAGGCGCCAAGGTTGGAGAGCATCTCTTTAAGAAATTTGTACTTTTACCAACCGCTTGTGTCTTTTGCATGTCAATGTTGAATAGCCAATTGAAATCTCATGATATGGATTGCCAGCCAATAGGAATCGATTCCCGTGACCCACCAGAGTATAATAGGCGAGCCATCCGCCGCCCTTCTCTCAAATGCAACATGTCTCATGTAGCCGTTTTTGCTCATGCCAATGTGTTTCCCCGTGTGGTAAGCCTGTCTCCATCGAATTGTCCATTTCCAGCATTTCGGAGGATCCAAAAGGTTATCTTTGCTGTGCAACCTTATCCTACTTGTGACTAATGTACCAAACATACTTTGGTGGGAGAACCCGTGTTTTGCTTAAAAAGCATTGTGCTTTCAGGCCAAAACAAAAGTCCAACCTTAGAAAGTGTATTGTAATGTCTCGACCCAGCAAGTATGAATTGCAACACGCTCTGCGTTTTGCTACCGAACATACAACACAGTATTTATGGGATGTGTATTAAAAACGTTACCCCCATTATTTTCAACATGTGGAAATACAAATACGTCCTGCAACTCGCCAAGATTACTATATTCCCTCTTCTCTTGCTACCGAGTGTATTGTGGTAGATAAAATTTACTTTACGGAATTGGGATGTAAGCAACTCAGTTGTTTTCCTTTCAAATCTAATGGTGTACCATGTACTCGGAAAGATGATATACAATGGACTCAATTAGCCTATAAATGGGTCTTGTCGTGTCAACCCAGTTGCCGTGAAATGACAACGCCCGTTGATGCGGAATGGTGGGGAACACGTTGTGTCATGGTCAATCCTTTGTAAAAAGTATTGGTTTCTTTTCCCGAACAAATATTTGGTATGCAATCGTAACATCCTTTGCATGCGGGTTTGGATTGGAGAAATGGGCACATTTATCTCAATAAATTGTATTGTCAAGCTTAAGGATTGGAATTTGATGGGAAGGAACGCTATTCTTTGGTAGATCAAAACATTGGGGAATTTTTCTTGGGAAAAACCGTCTATCGAGCCCTAAAAACGGGTGCTCTTTCACCTCCACAGAATCCACATTATCTTTTAGTACCTGCCCATCCTGCAGTTCCACTGAAAGTGAATCTGAATGATACCATTTCATTACCTGATACGTCTCAGGTGGCTCGTGAAGTGACCGCAGAATTATTTGCTGATTTTGGAGTGGATATTGCAGCACATGTCGTGGAAAAAATATTACGGAAAAAGGCACCTCAATTGTTGTTGAAAGCGGCCGGCAACCTTCCCATCCAATCGGCTTTGACACAGGCTTATTTGAATCAAACGTTCTCCCTGTCGGTGAAATCATTAGCCCCAGCGGGCAAAATAATGGCTGGAGCTTCCAATGTTTTGGCAGTTTACAGTGTAATATCCGTCATTTTAGATATTGTGGACCCATTTCATTACGAAAATGTACTGACGGCAGATACTTTGGAGGCCATCAATAAACGTTTGGATTTGGTGTACTTTCAACGAAGGAATAATTTTAATCCTGAAGTCACGCCTGAAATGTTATGGGATAAACTTTTGGATTATGAATCGGACAGGTACGAATTTATGGCAGTAAAATTCAAGAATATTTGAATACCCTTCAAGCCAATGATAAAATCAATTATGAAACCACATTACCTGTATTGAAACATTTCAACATGTCAAAACAAAAGCAATACTATCAATGGACACTACATTTGGTGATTGTTCTCATGATGGTAATATTGGGAATGTTGATTGTACAGTATGTTCATGTTTGGGCTGTAATAATTTTACTGGGTGTAATATTGTTGGGAGAAAGAACATTTCAATTTTTTTTTTAAATAATTTTTTCATTGTTCTTCTCTTCTTAATCGTAACAGTTGCATTTCGTGGTACAGTGTCCCGTCTAATTGGATGCGTTTTAGAGCAATGGCTTAGTAAATAACTACATGCTTTATTGGGAATGCTACGGGCAAGTAAAATCCCTATCATCATTATGGAATGTTAGTCTGTGGGGTGGATAATCATACACCAATTCACGTCTAGAGTTTCCCCAATCCAAGTAGGGAGATCTTTGAACTTTAAGTTTTCTTTTCTGTCGCCGTCTATTGTGTAGTCTGTTTGACGGTCCAGGACTCGGAGAGCGACTTCTGGAACTGTTAAAAGCTGAACTTGGAGATCTGGGACGATTTATATTGACAGCTCTCGAACAATTTACTCTAGCAGCTGAACGAGATCTGGAATGATTTACATTCGCTGATGGACTTTGAGATCTGGAACGATGTTGACCAGCTGTTGCAGACATTCTTCCTTTCCTACCGGCTGGACTTTTTCTCCTACTAACACGAGTTTTTAACCTTTTTCTCCTAGCAGCAAGTCTTGTTGAACGTCTTTTAGTAGAACGACCAAACTGTTGGTCTGTCGAATGACTTCTGAAACGGGCAGTAGATTTTGAACGATTTTGTCTACTAGCAGATACACTTCTGGAACGGGCAGTAGATTTTGAACGATTTTGTCTATTAGAAGATACACTTCTGGAACGGGTAGGACTGGGAGAATTTGAACGACCTCTAGCAGATACACTTCGGAAACGACTTCTGGATTGACCCGCTAATCGACTAGGACTTTTAGATAAACTCCCTGAAATGTAGCCTTCACTCGAAGATCTTCTTACGGAGGCTGGGTTAGTGGTCCGTGAAGGGGTTGGAGGTGGTAACGTTGGAAAATCGTGAAAAACGTTTGTCGGCATCGTGTAACCTCTAGGTACTTCAAGTTTTTCGAAAAAGGATTCTAAACTCAAATTTTCAATATTGATATCATTGGCATTACTCATATTATACCTTATCTTGTTTACTGATCCTTTATTCGGTAAACTTTTCCCACCCAATGCTCCAAATTATACATGGTGGCTGCTTTAAAAACATTTGTTAATGCGTTGGGTGCCACGTATTCAACACCTAAAAATGTTCCTTTGGGAATTGAAAATGTTTGGTGGATACATCCCGACTTGTAAAAAGGAATCAGGGATAAAATATTTCCAATCGCTGTCACGTTTCCATGCTCAAACGTTTTACAAAACAATTTGTGCAAACAATTTTGGACAAATTGATCAAACGCTTTTCGACCCCCGCTTTGGGGAAAGCAAATCATCCACTTTTTCACAAAATTCTTATTGGCCAACATGTAATCAAAGGAATCCCAAATAGCTAAAAACATGTGAAAAGGACTGGAATAACCCGTCAAATTGATCAGAACATAGGTATTGGGAGTATCCAAGGAGCCATCTGCTCGTCTAGAAAGTGTAACTTTATGGATAGCATCCACTTGCACTTGATGGATGGAAGCAGTTTGAATGGAATGATCCTGAAGGGAAAGTAGCTCCTGAGTGTTCCGAGCCAATTCAGAGACATTGAGGGTATGGAAACAACTGACAAAATCCCAGACATTTTCTGGACGAGTTTTGTAGGTAAAATGACTTGTAAAAACTACCATTCGTGTGGCTTGAGCTGGTTTTTCCAAAAGTTGATGAGGAGTTGGTTCCAAAACAACATATAAATTACATGGTTGAACGTACGTGGGTTTCACAACACGAATGCGTTCATTTGGAGTACTAGAATACAAATAATAGGGAGAGTGAATGGCCACATTCAACTGAGAATCGGGAACGAATGCATCAAAAAGAACTCGGGGATACCATCCAAGGTTCCCAAAGACGACGACGTAATCATGTCGGAGAATAAATTGGAGCAAGTCTTGTACAGAAATCATTTCAATGTACTTGTTTAAAACTTTTATATATATATATATATATATATATAAAGGTTATATAAGAGTAGGTCAGATTTGCGTTGTCATTTAAGCTCTGTTAATGAATACGTCTTCCTGAATGCAATTCCAAAAGACGATATTTGCAATTACCATTTAATATTACCACCATTTCCACTATTCGATTCCGTGCAACATCAGCTTTCTGGTCGTTTCGAACCTTATCTTCATTCAATTCATCCATCAAATCTACCACCGACTCTCGATCATTGTAGTTTATTTGGTGAAAATCGCCATTGAGTCGTTTTTGTCTCACAAATTCACCCAAGTTGAATTTTTCTAGTCTTTTTTTCCGACTGAGAGGTGGCAACACTCGAGCATTTAGGTAAGTTTTGGTACCTCCATCATACACGAGTTGAGAGCAAGTTTCACTGGGTGTGATATATAATCTGTTTCATTCATAGCATGTTGAATCTTCTGAATTACCCATTCATTATAAAACTTTTATAAATCAGGTTCACAATAAGTGGGAAACGTTTCCCGAAAAATTTCCTGAGCTGTCGTCTGTTCTTCGGGCTGTAAATTGATGTAACCAGCATAATTATTAAACATTCTTTGGAAAATTTCATTCTTTTCCAAAAGTGCTTTCACCATATCATCGGGCGTCACAGAATTCGCCATCTTGATTATGGATTCCTTCAAATCTTTTGAGATTATTTTCCGCCGGTTAACCATCAAACCTATTCAACACATTCACTTTGAGCCTCCTACAATAACGTTAACCTTTGAAGATGGAACAAAATACACGGAAAAATTTGATTTACCCCTGAGGTTATTTTTAATCAGTTTGCAAGATGTGCAATTTGAACGAAAAGAGTCGACTCCTGACTGCATCTCCACTCCTTTAGGGTATTTCAAATTATTGGGCTGGAAACCCGGAGATGTAGCCGTGTTTCAAAGAGATAACGTTAAATTGGCTATTGTATTTAATAACAGCCAAAATATCGTCCATTTTTTCACATGTGTAACGGTATTTCAAACATTTAAATATTGTAATTGAGACTAGGGCCATGAAAATCACTAGCGTCAAGCCGATATAATGCAAACGAAAGTCAGTGGAGCGAGATTGGATGGTCAAAACTCCAATAGAGTACAATAACCCACCAGCAAGAGAAAAAATACCAAAAGGTTCCAAAGAAGAGACTGTCAACTTCATAGTCGAGTTTTGGCAATGGCCAAGTTTTCAAATACTTGATTCCAAAAAGAATCATGAATAGCAAATGAATTTAGTAAATGGGGTTTAAAAGGTTCTATGTGAGGAAAAATATGAGCAAAATTTAGGACAGTATCTTGCTTATTGTTCAGAGGTTCCTGAGACAGCCCCATTTTTAATTTTACCCAAAGGTGATCCCATGTGGGGAACATGCGATTCTTTTCAGGGGTATATTTTTCTAAATATTCTGCATCCAACTGACTATGTAAAAATGAGTCTAGTCCAGCAACAGTAACTCTCATTATGTGTTCGGCATTTAATCGACCTTCCATTTTCAAAAGAGTACTTGTTTTATTTTAAAAAAAAAAATTTAAAATTTTTTTATAAAGCTATCACACATTTTTGAATATTATTATTGCTTGCAAATCAAGTGGCCATGGCTGAAACTAACGTTCAGTTGTTTCCCGAAGAAAAATGCAAAATATGGGAACAGCGGATAAAGACTTCTTTTCCAGAAACATGCTGCTCCTCTCCAGAGATTTGCTCTACATAACGGCAAGTACGTGCTTTGGATGAACCTCCGACATTGTTCAAATATTGAAAAAACTGTGGGGTAGTTCAAAAGAAATGAACATTTATGTGTAGTAAGCTTTTACTTTGGATATCCACTTTGAAAAGTAGTCCTCTGACCACAGACTTTAAGTGGTCGTCATTGTGAGTCGTCATGTACATCATGTAAGCAGTTAATCCCATCGTCAATACAATCAAAAGTAAAAATATCCATCGTCCCGTCATGGCAGCCACAGCACTTAATATACAATTTACATAAATTGTCGTGTACAATAGTACCCCGTTCACTACGTGGCGTTTATCCATCTTGTTTATGGTTTGCGGTCAAAGGCAAAATCTGGAACAGTATATTTGACATTATAGGTGGGAAGAGTAATCGATTTTTTGGTAAAATCTTTTTTCACTAGAAATCCACCTCCAAACTTAGAAACTTTTTTCTCGTCTTCTGTCCACACGACGTCGGGTGGATGTGTAACCCGATATTTGTATTCAATGGCTACACTTTGATCCAAAGTATCCAGTTTAAAGACATTTGTAGGACTTAAACCTGCCAAAGGAATATCCATCAATCTATTGTCCATGTTGATGCGATTCGGTGGTGGAGTAGTGGATAAAATGCATTTCACTTCGTGCGCAGGAAACGTGATAACCGAGTAAGGAGGAAGCAGTCCTTTCATGTCAGCCGGTACACAAGCCCACTGTTTATCATTCACCTTGGCAATCCCTTTGGTATAGGACGAAGGACAAAACACAAAGGGTTGTGATTCCTCGCAGGTAGCATACATTATTTGGTCAAACACAAAATGTCCCGTCTCCAAATGTTGCCCCGGCTGACATTTCTCATCTATAGGTACCACTTCCACTTCTCGCTGAGCCCAATAAAATGCCTTATAGGAAATGGGTTGTTTCACCAGACGGCGGTCTGTTTTACGAAATATGCATTGGGATGCATCTCTCAATTTTATAGAGAAAGGAATTTGAGTTAAAAAGGGATACAAGACGCAATCGGGATGACTGCAAGCATTGTATGTTTCCAAATAGACTGATTCGGGATCTGTGCAGGGTTGAGCTGAAGGCATTTTATTGTAATCCCATGCCTCCATCCAGTTGTCAAGTCATAAAGAATCTAGTTGAAATAAATCAATTCCTTGAAAAGAGAAGGCATGTTTTACACGCGTTCGACACACGACTCCATCAAAAAAATATTGAGGAGGACATGATTCCACCTTTTGTGTATGACAATCAAAATAAGCTCCTGGATTAGATGATACAACCACTTTAGAAACGGTGCTATTGCACCCAGATTCTGCTTTGAATCGTTTAGGATGATTATGTTGCGCGGGAGATAACGCAACACGTTTTCGTTGAGTTCCTTTACATTTAATCCCAGTGACTGCATCAAATCTCTCTGAAAATTTCCAATTCCTCACGTGTTTGGTGAATTCGTACATGGGGACCATTACCAAAGGGTCATCCGACTCCACATTGGTACAAAATTCAGGAATTTCACAAACACGTCCATTAAATACCTGGGGTATATGGGTCAAATTATCACCAACGGATAAATAGGGATCCCATGTTTGAGGGCATTCCACCACTTTGACCACCCTATCATTTTGAGATTGCATATATCCCGGAAAATAGCTGAATGGACCCTGTTGAACTTTGGGTGACGGCACCAATTGATGGTCGGAGAGTCCGACACAAGCATTTGATTCACATTTGGGGGAATAAAAGTATCGATGTCTGGGTGGACAGGTTTCAAAGTGAGCTTGTCCATAACGACAAACCAATAAAGTGTTGGAATTTTAAATTTTGGGTTCTGCATGAAATTGACAGTAAAGACTCTCGTCCTTTTTATTTCGCAAGAGTCGTGCAGAAAAAATGTATTGGGTGGGCATGACCATCGAACCGCCTTTTCATTTTGACACTCAAAATAATGATGAATGTCGTATGGGTCTGAAAATTGCGTACCAATGGCTTGCCCCACACATTAATCAATGGGTTGGCAGTGAGTGGCGTGAGAAAAATGACCCGGTGGACACATGTGCAAGTTTTCAATTTTTCCCTGTTGACAACTAAAATAATAAACTCGTTTATGTTGCAAGGTGGTCGAAGTATTGGATTCAAAGGAGGCAAGCTGTGGAAACGAAACGAGTTTATCTTTTTCTAAATATTCATACAAAGCTGGACCTGTGGCAGGCACATGACTGGCATCTGGTTGCTTATAGCAAGCATCTTTAAAAATAAATTGTTGGTAATGAATAATATAATGATCCGTCAACTGAGCTTCCCATTCTACTTGAGAATTGAGTAAAAATTGAAATGTAGATCCACGAGAAGTGAGTTGGTGAGGTGGAATTACAGGAGAAGGATGTAACAATGATTGGGGTTTGGAAAAAGAGATATTGTTGAACCACGTCATGTAAAAAAATACAATAGGAATATGGCAACTGTAAACGCTTTTAAAATCATTTCAAGCTTGTTTACGGGGAGAAAAAGAAAGAAAAATAATTTTTAAAATTTTTTTTAAATATTTTTTTATTTAGCATTGCAGACGTTGGAGAGCCATTAGTTCAAGATGTTACATCATATTTGGTGGGAAAAGATTCCTTCCTCTGGAAAGCGATCCTATCAACCAAACATTCTTCATGTTAAAGTTACTTCTTTGGATGATTGGATTCCCCCCAATTTTTACAAGGTCTATCTTAAGACATGTAGTCATGAAATTGGACGATTTTTCAACAAGTACAAAATTTGTTATTATGACAAGACAGATTGGTTGGTCCGCTTGTACATTGACTTGTGTTTCAAATACCAGACTCAAGAGTTTTATTATAATTGGTATACGGTTCACGAGAAGGTGGATTTGGTAGATTCTTTGGAAATGCATCCCGATCAAACTCATGCACTCGACTGGACTATAGGAGCCTTTGATTTGGAAACGGTTCCAATGGATGGTGCCGATCTAGTCCCCACGGGAATTATCGGACGACTGGAATGGAGACGTACCCAGTGGAAAGTATCCGATGAACTTGGAATCGCCCAGAGTGTCATCTCCAAACTTTGGCAACGATTCCAAGATGATGGTAATGTGAGTAGATATTACAGCACAGGTCGCCCCCGAGTTACAACGCCGAATGAGGACCGGTATTTGGCAGTTACTGCCAAAAGAAACAGAAGGAGCACAGCATCAGACCTATCTCGTCAGCTAACTTCAGCTACCGGTACGACAGTTTCAAGGCAGACCGTGTACAGATGCCTAGGGAACATTGGTCTATATTCTCGTAGGCCTGTCAGATGTGTTCCCCTTACCGAAACTCGCTGTCGCCTGCGGTTAACCTGGAGTAGAGAGCATGCATTGTGGACACCGCAACAGTGGTCTTGTGTGATGTTTTCCGACGAGTCCAGGTTTAGTTTGCAGTCTGATTCTCACCGGACTTTCATTTGGAGAGTGCCAGGTACCCGTTACCACCAAGAGAACACCATTAAACGACACTGTTACGGTGGTGCAGGATGGCTCTTTTGGGGAGGAATTACTCTTGGTTCCAGAACTGACCTGCATGTTCAGAGTGTAACGATGATAGGCCACATCTATCGGGATATCATTCTTGAACAACATTTACGCTTGTTTCGGGGCGCCATGGGTGCTGAATTTCTGTTTATTGATTGTTCCATTCAATCTGCATATATATAGAGTTCCTACTTAAGGAGTCCACATTTGAATTGTGTTTTCCTTTTTTTATACGTTGTGGTAAAATTGAACGATTGCAAGGCTAAAGCCCAGCATAGCAATCATCCATTACTAATAGCATTTTTTTCCAGCCATACCCAAGGATTATGGTCTGTTTGGATGTAAAATTCGGTTTGTCTGTCGATATATCCTTTTAGTTTTCTTATTTCATATAGATTTGTGTGCAGCACACTCCTTTTTCGTGGTGGAATATTTCCTCTCAGTAGCAGTAAATTTCTTACTGAGAAACAATATAGGGTGTTCTTTACCTTCTTCATCCTTTTGAGTTAACACAACCCCAAATCTCTGATCTGGAGCGTCTGTTTGTAATATGAATAATTTGTGGAGAAATCGGGTGCATGGGAACACGGGCTTTCCAGAAAGCTTTTCTTTTAACATTTTAAATAACTCATTACATTTGTCATTCCACATACAATCTTACCCTTTTTATTAATATCTTTAAACAAATCTGTTAAAGGTGCAACTATAGAGGAAACATAGGAAAATGTTGTCTATAATATCCAGCTAATCTTAAAAAATCTCTGATTTGTGTTTTAGTAGAAGGGATCAGAAAATTTTGAATTGCTTCTTTAGGAGGATGTGTGTTGGAGTGGCAAAGTAAAAATGGCAGGATTATATAAAATAAACTTTATTTCCAACACAACACTCAAAATAAAATGTTCGGATATATATATTCCCTTCGTCAGAGGGAATTCTGGGAGGACAGAAGAAATGCCAGAAGACATTTCTTCCGACTAATGAGATGCAAGGGATCAAGAATCTACACCGTTAGTAAGAATCCGATATGATGATTAATGGTGATTTATGATGATCCGATATTATGATTAATGGTGATTTATGATGATCCGATATTATGATTAATGGTGATTTATGATGATCCGATATTATGATTAATGGTGATTTATGATGATCCGATATTATGAAAGTACACTACAGAGTATCCCCCCAGTGACGAAGGGAACGGCATGAAAATATATACAAAAATAAAGCACTGCAAAATACATAAATTGCACACACACACACAAATATTTATACACAATACGATTAGAGATATAAATTATACTAAGAAAAAATTTGAATTAGTAAGTTAATCTTTTAGGAAAATGTACATGTCTACCAGAACGTGTGGTTCTAGTATTTTTATCAACAACAGTTTTATCTTCGATTTGTTGCTTAGTGAGAGGTGGTGCGAAATCTGAGCATTCCTTTTGTGAATTAAAGTCTTCTAAAAATTCAAAAGCTGGCTTGCATCTGTCTATAGTGACAGTTACATTTTTATTATTTATATCAATGACAAAATTTTTATCGGATCTACTTTTAACCAAATGAGGTCTAGTATAAGGAGGGGTTAAAGGGGGTCGAATTTTGTCATTTCTAAGAAAAACGTGTGTGCATGAATTTAATGATTGATGTACATAACTTTTCGTAGAACTGTGAGAAACAGGGGATATTGGGCTAAGTTTTCTCATCATAGTTATTAATTTTGAAACATAAGTGGGGTTCACAGACGTCTGAAGAGATTCGGTAGATATGAGATCAGATGGTAAACGTAAAGTAGTACCATAAACTAGTTGAGAGCTTGTTGCTTTTAAATCGTTTTTCATTGCTGAACGTAATCCTAACAATACGATAGGCAAAATATCGGACCAACCAGTGTCCTCATGGGCAATAATAGCACTTTTGAGATGCCTGTGGAATCGTTCTATCATTCCATTACTTTGGGGATGGTAAGAAGCTGAATGGATTCTATGGCTGCCCAACATGTTTGTAAGCTCTCTCATTAGAGAAGATTCAAAATTTGTTCCTTGTTCAGTTGTAATTGTAACAGGTGTGTCGAAACGGGAAATCCAACCATTTAAAAGTGCACGAGCAGTGGTTTCTGCCAACATGTTTTCGGTAGAAATAACTTCAGGCCACCTGGTATACCTATCTATGATAGTAAGACAATATTTATATCCTTTGGATGGTGGATATGGTCCAATAAAATCAATATGAATATGTGCAAATCGAGCATCGGGTAGAGCAAATGTGCTAAGTGGAGCTTTGGTATGTCTGAATACTTTCGCTCGATGACATTTTTCACAAACTCGAACTCTGTTTTTAATGTCTTTCCTCATTCCTGGCCAAAAGAAACGCTTAGAAATTAAATTAGTAGTAGCTGAAATTCCAAGATGAGATAGGAAATGCAAATTTTGAAATACCACTTGTCTGAGAATTTTAGGGACGAAAGGTCGAGGGGTTTCTAGTGATTTATCGCAATACAAAGAAACATCTTCAAGAGGAAAATATTGTTTTTCTAGTTTAAGGTGACAGAACACCTTTAAAACTCAATTTTCGGTCAAAATATCGATTTTTCGTTTTTGATCAAATATTAAAATTCAATCTTTTATCTTTCTAAATCTGTAAAAATTTTGTTTCTAGCTTAATCAGAAGCCAAGTTACAGCTTTTTTAATATTACTTGATCATGAATTTCTCTGACAGGAAATGCCTTTCTGCTAACCGAAAGTGGCCCAAATTGTTTGTTGAAGTTTCTCTTTCATGGTATATGACATGAAATATGAAAATTAATATACAAATATTTTGTCAGAAATTAAAATAGAATATTTGAGAATAAATATAAATGTATTTAGAAATACATTTTTCCTTTTTTATGTATGAAATCTGGCATCAAATTTGTTGTTTAGTGACTTTGTTTACATATATGTTTGATTTTCATACTGAAAGAATCGACAGCGTAGAAAGTTAAAAAATAATTCTATTCTGTTTTACTTTTGCTTGAAAATGGTTAAAAGTATTGCTAGAAAGCGTAAGAGACAATTTTTTGGAAATAAATACACAAAAATTTCCGAAAATAACAGCAATTCAACACCTGTTCCTGAATGCACTGCTAGTTCTTCAAAATTGGGAAATGAGAGTATGTCAACTGCAGAAGAAATGCCTGGTCCTCTGTTTGGTAACAGAATCATTGATCTTGAGCTTATTGTGGATGCATTTTCTCAACTTTGCTGCCCAAAATGTTTTGCTGAAAAAGTAGAGCTTTTTGAGGATTCCATGTATGGATTATGCTCTCATTTTACACTAAAATGTAAATGCTGTGACTTTTTCTTTGCATTTGCTTCATCAAAAAAAGTTGCAAATGCACCAGTCATAAATACCAGGCTAGTATATGGTATGCGGCAGATAGGCAAGGGTTTTGCTGGTGCATTTAAATTATGCTCAACATTAAATTTGCCTCGACTGACAAAAACTGCTTTCAAAAATCAGGAAGCAAAGCTTTTAAAAGTGGTTCAGGAAGTAGCTGAGGAATCCATGAAAAAAGCTGCTACTGAAATTGCGGATATAAAAGAAAATTTTCATCTGATTTTGTAAAATGTGGCATATCTGTGGATGGCACATGGCAGCGTAGAGGCTATACGTCTATGAATGGTTGTGTTGCTGCAATATCAGTTGATACTGGTAAGGTTTTAGACGTAGAAGTTATGTCGTCCTACTGTCCTACATGTAAGAGACTTCAGACTATGCCAAGAAACTCTGAATATGAGTCGTCAAAAGCCGACCACATATGTCAGTGTAACTTCACGGGATCTTCGTCAAAAATGGAAATTGTGGGGGCTTCACGAATATTTCTTCGTTCAGAAAAAAACCGCAGACTTCAATACACGCAATATTATGAAGATGGTGACTCAAAAGCTTTCATGAGTGTGAAAGACACTTATGGAATGAACAGTGTGACAAAGTTTGAGTGCATTGGCCATGTACAAAAGAGAGTGGGCTCGCGTCTAAGAAAGCTAAAAACAAAAACTAAAGGACTGTCTGGTAAAGGCAAATTAACTGATAATTTTATCGACCGACTTCAAAATTACTACGGAATTGCTGTACGCAGTAATGTCGGTAACTTAAATGCCATGCAGCAAAATGTAATTGCGGCGTTATATCACTGTGCATCAAGTGATAAGAAACCGATGCATGGTCAGTGCCCAATAGGGAAAGACAGCTGGTGTTATTTTCAGCGGGGGGTGGCAAATGGAACAAAATGTATTACAAAATATGCTGGTTTATCAAATAATGCTTTAAATAAAATTAAACCAGTATATTTAGAACTATGCGACAAACAGATATTAAGTAAGTGCTTACATGGACGCACGCAAAATGCAAATGAGTGTTTTAACGGAATAGTCTGGCAAAAAGTTCCGAAAGAAGTATTTGTTTCGCTCAAAACAATTAAATTTGGGTCGTATGATGCTGTTATACATTTCGATGAGGGATTAAATGGGTGCCTCAAAGTTTTTAATAAGATGAATTTTGAAAATCCTGGGGTGTTTACCTTACGGGGATATAAACATTTAGATAAATGCAGAATCCGTGAATCGATTCATAACGCAGACCCCAAAACAAAGAAACATAGGAAAATTTTAAGAGCCCTTAAAAAGAAAAAAATATTGTTTTAGAAGTTAAAGATGGAGAGAATTATAAATCTGGTGCATTTTAATAAGAAAGTAAGTGTTTTTCTTTTAATCAGATTAGTTTAATGTTATTTTTGTCGTTTTCTCAAAATGAGTTTTTTTACATTTTTTCTTACCGCAAAACGCAATATCACAAAAAGTTATGCTTGGATGAAATAAAAATTTTATATATATGTTTTTTAAATACTAATACAGGGAATAGACCTCTCTTAAGATTTTATGTTGAGTAGACATTTTTTTATACAGCAATAAAGTGAACATTACAATAATTTTTAAAGAAAATTTCAACGTTAAGAAGCTCGAAACACAATAGCTTCTCACGTAATGGTTATACTACCAAAATAAGTGTCTATTCCCTAGATAAGGTTGTATGCTATATTATTCAATTTACAAAATGTCAATATATTTATTTTATTTTCAGTTATCATGTTTTGCGTAAAGTCTTATTTTTGCTTATTTTTTCATAAAATACCCCTTTCACAGAAAAAATGTGCACTAATAAGACTTTACTTGGGTGTTTTTCTGATTTTAAAGACCCATAAGGTCATAAAATATGCATTTACAGGCAAAATTCAGGTTAATTCAAAAAATGTTCTTCGAAGGTGTTCTGTTACCTTAATAGAAGAATCTGGTTGAAGGAAGGATTGAATTTCATTATCCTGAAGTTGGGTTTGAGCAAACTTTTTGTAATCTAAACTGGGTGGTTTTATAATTGCATCAATTTCTATTCTAGATAATGCATCTGCAACTTTGTTTTCTGTTCCGATTACATAGCGAATATCGGTAGAAAATTGTGAAATATAATCTAGATGTCTGAGTTGACGTGGGGTACATTTTTCTGGTTTCTTCTTGAAAGCATAAGTTAGAGGTTTTTGATCAGTATATATGCTAAATTCACGGCCTTCAAGCATGTGTCTAAACTTTTTAATTGAAGTATATATAGCTAAAAGTTCTCGATCATAAGTAGACCAATTTTGTTGAGTTTTAGAAAGTTTTAAAGATAAAAATGCTATTGGTTCCCAGTTACCGTTAGAGAGCTGCATCAAGGAACTGCCAATGGCGAAATTTGACGCATCGGTCCAAACACTTAAAGGAGCACTAGGAATCGGATGCTTAAGAAGAGTTGCATCAGCTAATGCTGTCTTAGCAGCGATAAATGAATTTTCCGCTTCTTCAGTCCATTCAAGAGGGGTTTGAGGTTTTTTAGATGCACGAGAACGTTTCTTTTTGTTTGTGTGACCTTCTAAAAATTTTATTAGGGGTGCTAAAATGTGGGCTGCTTTAGGAATGAATCTACGATAAAAATTATACATTCCTAAAAATCTACGCAATTCTGTTATAGTATTAGGTCTAGGAAACTTTTGAATAGCATCGACTCGATCAGGAAGTGGTGAAATACCTTCGCTGGAAACTTGAAATCCAAGAAATTTTAAACTATCCACTCCGAAATTACACTTTGAAGGTTTAATTGTTAAGCCATAATAATCAAGTCTTTCAAAAAGTGCACGAAGATGAGTAGTATGTTCTTGAATATTTTCAGATGCAATTAAAATATCATCAATAAATGCATAAACACCTTTTAAACCACGAGTAACTTCATCAATAAATCTTTGAAAAGTACTAGCCGTATTGCACAAACCAAACTGCATCCGAGTGCTTTCGAAGAGACCAAATGGAGTACAAATAGCAGTTTTATGTATATCCCCGGAAGCAATCGGTATTTGGTGAAAAGCTTTAACGAGATCAATGTGAGAAAATATTTTTGCACCATGTAGTTCACTTGTGAAATCGAGAATGCTAGGAATCGGATATTTATCCTTTTTAGTTTGAGCATTTAATGCTCTAAAATCGCCAAAAGGGCGCCAATCATTGCTTTCCTTTTTAGGAACCATATGCAATGGGGAAGAATAATTACTGCTGGATGGGCGCATGTGGCCTAAATTCAGCATGTGCTGAAATTCCATTTTCGCAATTTTTAACCTGTCTGGAGCCATGCGACGTGGTTTAGCGCAAACAGGTGGTCCAAAAGTATCAACATAGTGAACTACATTATGTTTAACTGTTTGGTTTGCACAAGGTGGTTTTACAATATTTGGAAAATCATTCAACAATTTAGAAAAATCATTATCAATAACATGAGTTTTAATAGAGAAAATATTAGAGTTTCTAACAATACAATTACAATTTAATTTTGTAGCAGTATCAAATAAACTACGATTTCTTAAGTCAGGTTTTATATTGAAATAATGTGAGAAATCTGCACCAATAATAGCATTAGACACATTACAAATAAAAAATGCAAAAACAAAATTTCTTCTTAATCCTAAATCTAATGACATTAATTTACGGCCATACACTTGAATGGGTGTACCGTTCGCAGCAATAAAAGTTTCCACTGGAGTAGATTGTTTTTGAGTTTTATTAGCGGGAAGGATCGCTTCCGGTATCAACAAGAAAACAAATGTTGGATTTACGATCGCGAACGAAAAGGCGACAGGAAGTCAAAGGCAAGGCATAAGTCGCCGCTACTCCTGCCCATTCAAGTTTCCCTGGAAAGAACAGGGCTGAATACATTTTCTTGCCTTTTCGGCAAATTTATAATGATACCAACATAAATTGGATGCTGTTGGCTTAGGAGTATTGAAACGATTTCTAGAAAAACTTCTCGATCGTCCAAGTTCTTTCACTTCCTGCCGTAAAAATTTTAACTCTTTGAGGAGTTCCGATTCACTACAATTATCAGAATTGGCACTGGAATATTTTGATGCAGTACTTACCTGTGCAGGTGTTACCTCTAAAATGCGATCAGCTACTTCTGAAGCTTTTTGAGCTGTGAGAGGTTGAATACTTGCAAGGATAGATTGAACATTAGGCGGTAACTGCTGTAGAAATAATTCCAAGAGAAGTGAATCTGCCACATTGTGCGATTCTGAGCGTCGCTGCATCACACGAAATAATTCCGATGGCTTTCTGTCTCCTAGCTGTTCTCCGGCTAAAAATCGGTGAATTTCCTGGCTTTTGCTTTCACCGCATCGGGCAATGACTTCCTCTTTCAATTTAGAATTTGGATTTGTGCTTCCAGGTGAAAGAATTACGTCTCGAACGGCCATTGCCGCATCGGGAGACAAATGCGCTACGCAATAATTATATTTAGTGCGTTCGTGGCTTTGGAATTGCCAGTTCGAAGGTTGATTCGAGCATTCCGAACCATAATGCGGGGTCTGATGAAACAAAAGCTGGAATTTTAACAGCCGAAATATCCTCCATATTTATGGAAAACA
Source organism: Trichonephila clavata (assembly GCA_019973975.1). Classification (NCBI taxonomy): domain Eukaryota; kingdom Metazoa; phylum Arthropoda; class Arachnida; order Araneae; family Nephilidae; genus Trichonephila; species Trichonephila clavata. The sequence continues at coordinate 29,823 of BMAO01005674.1, forward strand.
CAGGCAGCGTTAAAAAATATTTAAAGTTAAATTTTTTTTTTAATTTTACATTCAAAGAACGGGGGTCACCATTTTAGGAGGATGTGTGTTGGAGTGGGGCAAAGTAAAAATGGCAGGATTATATAAAATAAACTTTATTTCCAACACAACACTCAAAATAAAATGTTCGGATATATATATTCCCTTCGTCAGAGGGAATTCTGGGAGGACAGAAGAAATGCCAGAAGACATTTCTTCCGACCAATGAGATGCAAGGGATCAAGAATCTACACCGTTAGTAAGAATCCGATATGATGATTAATGGTGAATTATGATGATCCGATATTATGTTTAATGGTGATTTATGATGATCCGATATTATGATTAATGGTGATTTATGATGATCCGATATTATGAAAGTACACTACACTTCTATTTTTAGTTCAGTTGGAAAACGTTTCCCTCTACCTACAATGTGATCTAGGTATTATACTTCTTGCTGGGAAAATTTGCACTTTGAGGGTTTAGTAATTATTAATCAGCTTTTCCTAATCTTTTTAAAATTTGTTGTAAATGTTTTAAATGTTCCTCCCACGTTTCAGAAAAAATGCAATGTCATCTAAACAAGGGGTAGCATATTTTTCTGGCATCCGTGTTTAAATTTTCACTAATCATTTTATTAAAATAATAAGGAGCATTTTTAAGCCTGAATGGCACTCTCAAAGGCGTATTTACGCTAAAGCTGGTAGTAAATACAGCAATTTTCTGGACTTGGGGCTTAGCGGAATTTGCCAATAACCTTTAGTTAAGTTTATCAAGGTGATAAACTTTGCTGTTGCCACAGTTTCAATGCGTTTCTGTATATGAGGGATCGGATAAAACTAGTATGCGTTTTATTTCATTTAATTTTCTGTAGTCGATGCAGGATCTAGGATCCCTACCAGGCGTTTCGGCAAGGATCATGGATGAAGTATACTCAGATAGTCCTGGTTCGGTAATTTTGCATTTTAGCATTCTTTCAATTTTGGCTTTTAAAATTCCGTTCTGTCTATTTGTCATTCTATAGGGCTCATGTTGTACTCGTTTGTCACTGATTAAATCAATATTATATGTTCCACTCAATTGGTTTTCCCTGGAATGTTTGAAAATATAGCAGAAACTTAACTAACAGTTTTCCCATCTGCATAGTTTGTTCATCATCTAGTCTTTCTTTGAGTTTATTCTACTCTACGATTTCCCTATAATCAAATACAATGGGGCAAGTTATCATATAAGGAAAATACTCCTCGAATTCTGATGGTTCAGTTATCTTCTCGATATCAAGAAGCGCCACGTTCAAAAGCTCAGGTCTCTAATGATAAGGCTTTAACATGTTGATGTGGTGCCCCTTCCTGATTTCCGTCAAAAGTAACCACGTAGTTCGATTCGGATGAACGTTTTTCTATCTTACTTCGCCTTTTCCATTGAAGAGCAAACTTATGGGAGGTTAACACACTAGTGCGGCATCTCCCTGCTTAAATTTTCTTTTTATGGCATTTTTGCTGTACCATTTCTTTCTCCTGTTCCTCACTTTCGTTCTCATCGTAGCTAAGCCTACTTTTCTTCAATCTATTTAGGCGATATGGTACCCTAAAAATCATTAAACTGTCGGAAAATTTTTATTGATTTATTTGATACCCCGGATCTTTATAAATATGCCTGCAAAATTTCAAATCTTTACCTGCATTTTTCATTAAGTAATGGAGCAATGTTTGATGCTAAACAGCAACTACCACGCCTACATTTCACATTATCTGCTAGAAAAGAGCCTGATAAAAATGAATTAAATATATTTTTCTAATGCGCATCAATGAGATTGACATTATATATGCAGTAATAAACCATTTTAAGAAAGAATTGTGCAATTCATGCAAAAATTCTAGCTTGTGAATTATTTATTGGGAAGATCAAACTGATTTGGTCAAGATTTAAAAGTGGTGCATGCTTTTTATAATATTAATATGAATGAACTTAAAACTTCAAAACGGATTCTCCCAAAACACAAATACTAAATCTCATTTTCATAACTCAGATAATTAAAAATCTAATTCTCAAGAATAGAAAAACTCTCCCATTTTTATATATTTGTTTTTGGTGATATATATATATCCCATGTGTGTGATATTCAACACTTTTATTATTGAAATATTTTAAGATATTTATTTAAACAAATGCACATATACAGTTCTTATATTTTGATGTATTTTACCTATAAAATGTTATTTGATTTTGCTTTTATTCGTGTACAATATTTAACATGCGAAGGCTTTTAAAATCAAGGAAATAAAAAATAAAGGCATAAACATCTTTTATACTTGTTGTGTATTAGCTCTGAGCATGGAATTAGCTCTGAAGTGTGTGTATATATATTTTTTAATAATTATTAAGATAAAGTTTTATGAAATTTTGATCATTCATTCTTTTTTTTTCTATATATTCATTATGGCAGTATACTGTTTAATTGTTCTACATTTGTACAATTTTTTATGGTAAGTACTTTTAAATAAGCTAATTAACATTTCGTAAAAATTTCAGACTATTCGAAGAGTATTATATCATTCTATTCATGGAATGAAAACTTCAAACTCATATTTCTCCATGTTGAGTTTTTGTACATATACTGTTATTCAAAACCCTAAGGCTTTTTTGATAATTGAAGTATGGGTTTGAAATTTTTTATACATGTTCTGAAATGTATGTTTTGTAAAACTGTGCATGGAATTAGCTTTAACATGTTTAGTACTTTTACTAAAAAATTTCAAAATCAAAATAAATGTTTTTTTAGGAATTTTTGGAAATTTAACTATAAAAAAAATTAATAAAAAATTAAAGAGCAGCAACAGAAAAAAAAACCCATGCACAGTTTTATGTAGTATATTATAAGGTACTTAGAAAAAAATCTTTGAAAGAAAAGCGTCATCCTTAGGGATTTAAAAAATGCTTAAAAAAGCTAAAAAAATTTAAATTTTACAAACGTTTTGCAACAAATTAAAAAAATTTTGTATGGAATTATTGTTAAATATCTGCTTATCAAATTTCAAGACTGTACGTCTAACAGTTTAAAAATGGGGATAATTGTCTATAACGCCACTTGAGCCCCCGCAACGCCACTTCTGTGTCTGTTTTCACAAAACCCATTTTGTAGGGGAATTGCACTCTATGAAAGGAATATGCTTTGCAAAATTTGAAGACTGTGCGTCCAATTAATTAAAAATGCAAAAAAATTATCAATAACGCTCCTTGAACCCCCGCAACGCCACCTAGGGGTCGATTTTCACAAAACATATTTTGTAGTGTATTTCTATCCTATGAGAGGAATCTGCTTACCAAATTTCAAGACTGTGAGTCTAATGGTTTAAAAATAGAAATAATTATTTATATCTGCCCTTAACCCCCTGCAACACCCCTTGGGGGTCAATTTTCTCCAAACCCGTTTTGTAGCGGATATTTACTCCATGAAAGACACATTTCTAGCAATTTTCAAGCAGCTAGGTCAAGTAGTTTAAAAACGAAAATATTTATCTATTACGCCACTTATACCCCGCAACGCCACTTAGAAGTCTGTTTTCACAAAACCTTCTTATAGCTGACTCTATTAAATAAATCTATTTATCTAATATAAAGACTGTGCGTCTAATAGTTTAAAAATGGAAATAATTATCTGTAACGCCCCTTAAGTCCCGCAACGCCACTTGGGGGCAGTTTTCACGAAACCCATTTTGTAGCGTATCTCTACTCTATGAGAGGAATCTGCTTACTAAGTTTCAAGACTGTACGTCTAATAACTTAAAAATCGGAATTTATAACGCCCCTTAAACCCCCACCCCGCAACACCCCTTGGGTGTCAATTTCCCCCAAACCTGTTTTGTAGCGGATATTTACTCCATGAAAGAAACATTCCTACCAATTTTCAAGCAGGTAGGTCAAGTACTTTAAAAACGAGAATATTTATTTATTACGCCACTTAATCCCCTGCAACGCCACTTAGAGGACTGTTTTCACAAAACTTTCTTATAGCTGATCTCTACTCTATTAAATAAATCTATTTATCTAATATAAAGACTGTGCGTCTAATAGTTTAAAAATGGAAATAATTATCTATAACGCCCCTTAAGTCCCGCAACGCCACTTGGGGGCAATTTTCACGAAACCCATTTTGTAGCGTATCTCTACCCTATGAGAGGAATCTGCTTACTAAGTTTCAAGACTGTACGTCTAATAGTTAAAAAATCGGAATTTATAACGCCCCTTAAACCCTCCGCCCCCGCAACACCCCTTGTGGGTCAATTTTCCCAAAACCCATTTTGTAGCGGATATTTACTCCAGGAAAGAAACTTACCTACCAATTTTCAAGCAGGTAGGTGAAGTAGTTTAAAAACGGATATATTTATTTATTACGCCCCTTAATCCCCCGCAACGCCACTTAGAAGTCTGTTTTCACAAAACCTGTTTTGTAACTTATCATTATTCTACGAAAGGAATCTATTTATATATATATATATATCAAATTTAAAGACAGTGCGTCAAATAGTTTAAAAATTGAAATAATTATCTATAACGCCCCCTAAGTCCCTGCAACGCCACTTGGGGGTCGATTTTCACCAAACTCATTTTGTAGCGGATCTCTACTCTCCGAAAGGAATCTGCTTACCCAATTTCAAGATTGTACATCAAGTAGTTTAAACATGGAAGCAATTATTTATAACGCCCCTTAACCCCCTTAACGCCCCTTGCGTTTCAAATTTCGGAAAAAATCCGTTCTTAGCTGACGTCTACTCTATGAAAGGAACATGTCTACCAAATTTCAAGTCTGTAGGTTGAATAGTTCCGGAGATATCGTGATTAGTCAGTCAGTCAGTCAGTCAGTCAGTGAGTCGCTTTTCTCCTTTATATATATAGATATAGTATGGTCATGTTGTTTCAATTTGTCTCTTCTCCCATAGTACTTCTTAAATTATTTTTATCACGTTTTAAAACTAAAAAACATCTTTCACCTGAGGCATTCGATATCGGTATTGTTAAAAATATTTTCAAAAGTTTTTCGACATTGGTATTTCTCTTGGATCTCGAAAAATTTTTTTAATGGGGGTTCCATTGTATCTTTGTTTTCTTTTGAAGTTGTTCATTTCTTGTTCCAAGGTGGCGTGGTTGGTTTGTTGCTGTCCTTCCGCACTCATCAAGCGTGGGGCCCCCTACCAGCGCTGGTGACCGCCAGGTCCGACACCCGCTTAATCCGCCACTGCACCCCCCCCCCATCGAGCAAAACGAATCGAAAACCCAACCATGTGAAGAACGAATGTAGAAAAGTTATAGTTTCTTCGTTTCTACCGAAACGAATTCCCCCCTTCCCCACCAACTCCTGACCGCTGATGCTATTTTTAGCAAAGGCAAACCCCTCTCTTTTTTCACTCTGTTTACTCCCTCTCATAGGTTCACTAGCTAACTGAAGAAGAAGCCTAGATGCCTCTAGGCTGGTTCTGAGGAAAATAATATATTACAGACCCCGCTGTCCTTTCCACCCACTCGCTATTTTTTCACTATTGTGACGATTTGGGGGAGATGGCGGGGGAAATCACTACTTCCGTTCGTTTTCTCCCTGCTACGCAAAACTGGGCAAATTTTTCATTCACTCGTGAGCATAGAAGTTTAACTTCAAAAAAATTGTGAAGATGGTACCATACCGCCTTAACTGAAAGATATATTCTACGGTGGTGTCTTCTTTTTCTTCGGGATCTAAACATTTCTCCAACAATAACGCAACCGGGGTTCTAAGATTGGTCTCATATACGAATTCGGTTTAAAACCAGTGCTTTCATGAGTCCCCTTCCGTAGAGTGAGTGGAGCAGCCGGCACTTAAATTTCCCAATTTAAGGCAGCCTCAATGCATAATACTTTTAAAACCCGTTTTACTACTCGAACGAAACGTTCCGCTGAATTGCTCTGTGGGTGGTAAACTGAACTTCGGGAAAATTTTATGCCAAACCTCTTAAGGAATTCGACAGTCAAGTGACTCATAAAAGATGTCCCTTGATCTGTTTGCATTTCCCTCGGAAAACACACCTGACTAAAAACTTGCAAAAGAGCATTTACTTCAGATTTTGATATTATATCCGGCCCCCGGGACAACGTCAGGATACTTGGAGGCTAAGCTCATAACTGTAATGAGATATTTATTGCCTTCAGTGGATATAGGCATAGGCTCACAAGCATCTACATTAGTTTTACTAAATACCTCGGACATTACTGGTACAGTCACCAAAGGGGCTTTCTTTTTATCATTTGTTTTTCCCGCACGTTGATTTAAGCCAGAACAGCTCTTAAGTTTTAGATTGCAAATTCATGAAAAACACAGGATTTCTCCCACAGCTGTAAACATTTTACTGCAATTGTGAACGACATATTTAAGTGAAAATTATTTTTCAACAGGAGTGACTACAAAAAAAAATTAAATGAAGAACGTAAAACGTGACTGCAGATAATTTCAACAGACCCGGATGTCGGCAGTTTGTGTAAAGGCAAGCACACATCCCAATTATGAAACATATTGGGTTTCTAAGAGACACCTGAATCACAAATTAATACTATTAATGAGTAAATTGTATTAAATTTACATTAAAATGTCTTAAAATAACAAATGAAAACCATTTTAATTGTCTTTACACAGCATTTGGATTTACTTTAAATATTATATACAGGGTGTCCAGCCTTAATGTGACCCAATAGCTAATTCCCGAACCGTTCGGTTTAGATATGCACTTCCAATTTAAAAAATGTTTTTAAAAAAGGTAAGGAATGTTTTTACGTGCTTTTCGAACCAAAAGACGCGCTTACAAAAAAATTACAAAAATTAAATTTTATACAGTCCCCAGGTCCTAACACTTATATTCAGGAAAAGATGCAGTACACAAAAAGTTTCATTTTATTACGATAAAAACTGACCGAGATATGTCTACATAAATTTGAAGCATCGGAGTTGCTCAGAAAAGAGGGTCGTGTATAAATTGAGTTTAGAGCACAGTAATTCACTATCTACAGAAAGAGCAACAACAAAAAAAACATCATAGAAAAATCGAAACATTGTAGTAAACATCATAGATTGCCAATTTCTATTGCTGTATGGCAAACACAATAAATATTAAATTAAAGAAATACAACTTGTACCGTAAAGATTAAAACACCTTGTTTTAACAAATAGCAGCAAAATAATACAGGATTTCCCATTCAAATTATAGCATAATGTGGAATGATGTGCCGAATAATGAATAAGAGGTTTTATTATATCAGAATGACCAAATTAACTTAAATAATGGTGAAGGCACGAGACAGGGAATACGTCTATTGCAACTCCCAGTTTTATACAAGCGCTGAACAGCACGCGCAATTGTGCAATAAGATAGATGTCTTCGAATGGGAAATTTAATGGCATAAAGTCTTGCCGCCTCTCTCTTATTTAGATTACACTGCCCATAAAACAGTACCATTTCGCAGTATTCTTCATTTGTATACATCTCGTTCTCCCCTACTAGAATTCGTAATATTAGAATACGACTGGATGCAATTGCAAGCGACTACACAACAGATTTTTAACGTTCGTCATGATCAGCAAAAACGCAGCAAATCAGACTGAAGCCGTAGCATATAAATCTATTTTTTGGAACTGCTTTTGAAATGTTTTCTTCTAGTCCAAAAAATTTTATTTTTTCTACGTTTTACACGTACACAGAATAAATTTATTTCTTAAGTACTCAATTATTGTATTATTAACGTATGCTTTTAAATTTTAAACGATTTACATAAGAGTGACGCGCAAGAGCGAAAGTTACCTAGCAGAGTTCCAACTAATTTCACTTTGGAGACGGCCCCTTACTAGCTTCTTGAAAATAGCCAAGAAAACGCATATAAAGTACGATTTTCAAAGTTCCATAACTCGGCCAGTTTTTATCATAATAAAATGAAACTTTTTGAGTTTACTTTGTTTTTGTGTTCTGCATCTTTTTCTAAATATAAGTGATAAGACCTGGGGACCGTATAAAAAATTAATTTTTGTGATTTTTTCTAAATTAGTTTTTTGGTTCGAAAAGCACGTAAAAACATCCCTTACCTGTTTTAAAACATTTTTCAAATTGGAAGTGCATATCTAAACCGAACGGTTCGGGAATTAGCTATTGGGTCACATTAAGGCTGGACACCCTGTATATATATTTAGACATATTCTTCTAAGTGTTGTGAATGGGGTTCTCCCAAAACATTTTATAATTCTAAGGGTACCGTGAGTCGAAAAAGCTTGAAGACCACTGATATAAATCATCATTAAATGGTTGCTTATACCCATAATTAATTGATTATGAGCTCTGCATAGTAACGGGTTTCAATTCATTTACACAATGTTAATAATTCTGGGCTTTTTGGTTGATTCTATGAAACGAGTTTTGGATAATTATACAAAATTATTTGTTTATATTGTAGCAACAAATACCATAAAATATATATACTAGCTGACCCGGCCACGCGTTGCTGTGGCTTTGTTTTAATACGTTAGTTCAATATTATCCTAAGCTATTCCATGCAGTCAAATTAATCTTCGTTTATAATTTTGGAGGGTTGAAATAAAGTATAAAACAACAAATTATTTTAATTTTGCATTTCATTCTACTCCTATTTGAGTGTAGTATAATGCATGAATTACTAATGAAGTAACAACATATGAAGATTTAATTTTAGAAATGTGGTAAATAACGTCGATTCATTGCAATTTTTAAAATTATTTTTATCATTTTAAAGTATAATAACGAATATTTTTATACAACTAATCTCTAATCGGTGCACAATATTTTTCGGTAACCGGTATTTTGCTAACTCAAATAGATTCTATGGTTTTCGCACACGTGAGTACGTAACATCTAGTAGCCCATTCGAGAAACATGGATTTTCTAAGTGCAAGTATAAAATGAATATTGTTCGGGTTTCAGATTCATTTATGATCATCGCGAAAGCCAAACGAATCAGGAATTGAAGCCTTTTGAATGGTATTAGAGATTCTGATGGTATGATTGGAATACGTGGCAACAAGATCCGTAGTAGCAGAACCGAATTTTTGTTTAAACTTTACAGTCACAATGTTTGCTTCAAGAAGTTCCCGGTATAATTTTTTGATGATCAAACGTGCACCGTTGCATTATCTAGGTGAATTTAAGTTACGCAGATAATAACCAGGCAACCAAACGAAGATTATGTGGTGACATTCCTGATACATCTAGATAATTCAAAAGCTCGGTTGGAAAATTTACGGTTTTGTCTTCATCAACAATAGTGTCGATTGGTTTAAGAAACATTGGATCAACTAGCAACAACCCTGTGTCTGGAAGTTTATTTCATCACAATATCAACATTTTTTCTGATGAAGTAACAGGATTACAGAGGCAATAATTATCTGGATAATTATACAGTACATCCGGAAAGACACTCTCAATCAGTTACTTTTTACTTAAAGAACATTACAGAAATTGTCTGGTTATTTCATGCATTATGTATTGGGATAAAGTTCCACTTCAGCGTTTCCGATGTTCAGTAGTTGGTTAGGAAATATTTGCTCAGATTGATCATCTTGGAAATGTACTCGCATGTTTATGGTCAGTCGAAGTGTTTCCACGTTTCGCCATAAAAACTATTGTTTTAAACAGGCGTTAATCTCTTGAGCAAAAGTAGAGGATGTAATGGCTGTTAATGCTTGTCGGAAATCTCCAGAGAGTAATACAACAGCAACACCGAATATTCTCCCGTTTCCATTTAAGTCTTGCAAAGCTCTATGTAATACTTTGAGTGAATGTTTATGGCTCATGGTACACTTATCCCTGATCATGACTGAATTCATTTGCAATACTGCAGCCAGTCCACTCTTTTTTTCAATGGTACACATTGCATCTTGTATTTTATGAATGTCCAATGCCAGCTGATGCAGTTTTTCCACCATCTAACCAAGTGACAACAATGCCCGAAGATGCAATTTCCTATTGCAATCATATTTTCGCACGACTGCACCTGAAAGTTAAGTTGCTGTAGGGAATGAAAATCCATAGGTGGAACTCGAACGCAAAACCATTTGATCTCATTCCAGCAATATCCAGAAAACTTACGGAAGCTTTTGAAATATGAATCCATATTCTCGTTCCTACCCCGAGAAGCACTTGGTACTCACTTTCGACACCCCTACCCCTCTAAGTTCAGTCTCTGAAGGGAGACATTACGGTCGGCCGGCATTATCTGACAAAGTTACGGGAGTTTCTAAAATCTGATTTCAGATTATTCTTGTTTCCCATTCAGAAAAACAAGAGGAAAGCATTTCTCTCTCCTCAAGAATTTTAAAGCAAGCCCTTTCCACAGATCGTGCAAAATACTTTCGTCTGGCATTATTTGACGTATATATGAGATTATCTTGAATTGGATTGAGAATATTCGGATCGGCAGTTCTGAAATACAATCAAGACCCACTTTTTGCGTCTCTACATCGGCAAGTTAGGCTGGTACTGCTGTCCGAGAATAATCCGATCCCCCGGCATTATCTGGTAAAAATACGGGAATTTTTATATTTCGATTTCAGACTCGCTTAAACCATCTCAAATTACACCAGGAATACACTTTTCCCGCGCCAAGGCTTTAAGGGTGAGCTCCTGCCATGGTTTGCGTAAAAGACGGTCATCCTGAATTATCCGGCAAAGTTGCTGTTATTTCTCAGATTGAATATCAGATTCAGATTATCCGTTTTGAAATACACCAGGTACCAAGTTTTCATGATCCAAGGCTTTTAGGACAAGCCCCTGCTACGGTGTGTCTAAAGTACGGTCGACTGGCATTATCCGGCAAAGTTATGGAAACTCCTAAAATTCAATTTCAGATTCTCATTTCACACTCCTAAAAGCACACGGAGCAGACTTTTGATGTTCCAGTGCGAGCAAGTCCAGTCGCTAGAGATAATAAACATCCGGACGCGGGACTCAAATCATTTGCCTTTTCTCCTAATTCAGATAATATCCGGCAAGTTTAGTGGAGTTTCTGGAATATAATTTAAAATTATCGTTTTTCGCTCCTAGATATAACTGGAGATTACTTTTGTGCTCCTGAGCCGGGAAGTTCAGTCCCTGAAGTGGCATTAGTGACGTCCGGTATTATCTGGCAAATTTACCGGAATTTCTAAAATTCGATTTCAAACTCCAATTTACCATCCCGAATTACAACAGAAACGCACTTTTCCCGCACCAAGACAATAAGACTAAGCTCCTGCTACGGTTTGCGTAATAAATGGTCGTCCTGAATTATCCGGCAAAATTATGTTTATTTCTCATATTGGATATCAGATTCGGATTATCCATTTTGATGTACGCCAGTGTCTAAGTTTTCATGATTCACGGCTTTTAATGTAAGACCCTATTATGATGTGTCTCAAATATGGTCCACCACCTTTATCCGGCAAATTTACGGTTATTTTTAGGAACTGACTCGAAAATCGGATTCCACACCCCGAAATACGCCAGGCACTTAATTTTCGTGCATTTTGGTTTGCAATATCTGCTTCCACAAACACATGAGCATTGCCACATTTTGCGATATTTCTCTTACGGGAATCTGGCAACGTGTTTTCCGGATTCTTCGCATTTTCGGCAATAAAAGAATTATGGCATCATTAATTGAAATAAAAACTATCCTATGTTTTAAGTTGGACGAAATGACACACAATATGCAAAATTATATTATGATCAGTTGGATAGTTTCGGAGTCCATCGCGGACAAACACTGTGACACGTAATTTTTATATATAAAACTTTTCAGTCGACTACGTCCTGCGCGAAACACCGGCGCATGTCGGAACGTGGAGAAACCGATTCACGCAGTATAGGCAGTTCAGACAAGTTTCGTGCAATTTCTGTGCGAAGGAACGTTGTTAACCACCAAACAAGGTGAATGATGGCACAAATACGCCAATTTGACATGTTTACGAAAGGAAGAATCGTTGGAATGCTGGAATCCTCACGATCACAAACCGAAGTGTCTCGAATTCTGAGTGTGTACCAGTCTGTGATCTCAAGACTGTGGCAGAGGTTTCAAAGAACGGGAGATATTTCCCGACAACCAGTATCAGCTCGACCAAGAGTCACAACTCCACGTCAAGACCGATATCTGGTAATAAGTCTGCGACGTCAGAGGGGCAATACTGCCAGAGCACTGGATTCGGCGCTCACAGTCGCTACAGGAATACGAATTTCGAGACAAACTGTTTACAGGAGACTCAATCAAGCTGGCCTGTATGCCAGAAAACCAGCAGTTTGCATTCCCCTCACGTCTGCGCATAAACGCGCTCGTTTGAAATGGAGTTTGAAATATCAACATTGGAGAGTGGGAGTGTGGGCCAATGGGATGTTCAGTGACGAGTCCCGGTTTAGTCTGAGTAGTGTTTCTCGGCGGGTAACAACATGGAGAGAACGTGGAACACGTTTTGAACCAAGAAACAAAACGGAAAAACATCATTTTTCATCAAGGGGAGTAATGGTATGGGCAGGCATCATGATGGACGGCCGCACAGACCACCATTTCTTTGTCACGGGGTCTGTGACTGCTCAAAGATACAGAGACGAAGTTCTTGAGCCTTATGTTCGCTTGTTTCGAGGTGCTGTCGGTCCTGACTTCATATTCTCGGATGATAAGGCGCCATGTCACCGAGCGGTGCTGATTGATGACTTCCTTGAAACGGGAAACATCCAGCGCATGTCATGGCCTGCGAACTCCCCTGATTTAAATCCTACATATCATGTATGGGATATGCTCGGGAGACAAATTGCAGCCCTTTCGCACCCCCCAAGCTCCGTTGCAGAACTGAAGTGAGCTCTCCAAGGAGCTTGGAACCGTTTGAGCCCACAACTCATTCATCATCTCATAGCAAGTATGGTAAATCGCTGTGCAGCGTGCCTGGCTGTCAGATGTGACCATACGTCTTATTAAACTGCAGCATCAGTATTTTATTTAATGTTTTTTTCATTTTTCCTTTAAAGTGTGAATCCTTGCTATGCTCAGTTTTCTTTCAAACTGCTACTTTAGATAATAAAATTAATTATGGTCATTCTTTTGATTTGCTTCCTCATTTTAAAACCATTTTACACTCGCATATCACGTTTCCCGCCATTCTGATTTACAATTCCTTCTTTATATTCACATAATTATCAATTATGCTTAACTTTTGGACACCAGTGTTTCTCGTGACGGATCTATACGCGGTTCCACTGATCCGTTCTTATCTCTTTGAGCAAAATATATAATTCAACCAACTTTCATCGAGTAAGTAAACGGGATTTATGTAAATGAGGTATATTATATAAATTCGGTTTTCGCGAGTTCGCTGTAAGTAAATTGTTGACACGTTGATGTTGACACGCTGAAGTTGTTGCGTTGGAATGTGAATGTAGGAATTATTATAAAGTCCGCGAGTTAGTTGTTAATTGGAGAGTAAAGAGGAGTGAAATCAGTTAAAGATTACACCGTGTGGAGCCTATGACAGTGATCACGCCGAAGAGAGCACTTACAAGTTTCCAATGTAGGATCCAATGCATTAAAGGTTAAGGTACTGTGCCTTTGATTAAGTAGAAGCTAGTAATTATTGTGCGATGTAGTTGTGTTTGAGCGTATTTAAGCTGTCTTAGACTCAGTTGAGGGGCTGTAGTAGTATTCCCGTGTTATATAATCCCACCTCCGCACTCTACTATATTTCATATACCTTAATGAGAATTGTATTGTCTGATCTATAATAAGAATTAATAAATTAGATTGAAAACACACACACACACTTACACATGTCTGTAGATTATTCTGTTTCTTCCACACATCTAGCCGGGTATACAGGTAGACAAGAGGCTTCCGATGTAAGAGGGAACCAAACGTCATCACAACCTATTGCACAAGTTATTGGTACACTCATAAAATTAGGAAAGTATAACAATTTTCTTACACAGAATAAAGTTAATAACATTGAAATACTTCTTAGGAAGAAAATCTTTTGATAATTTGGGTGTACCCATCTTTTTGTTTATCTGTATTGTTTATCTATGTCTTTGTGGCTCTGCCGTCCTTGAAAGATACAACAAAGGTACGAAAGTTGTTGCGGGTCCTATTTGCGCCTTCTCACTAATCCTCTTGGGGAAATACTTTTCTTTAACTGTTGTTTTAAATTAAAACCACCTTCCGTAGAAAGAATTTGATTTAAGGCTAGCTTGAGTGCTTTTTAAACCGTTGCAATATGAGTGTTAGAGTTAGTCATTAGGCTGTCATTAAAGTGAGATTATCGAAGTGACATTTCGGAAGCCTTGGTGAAAGGGTGAAGAAGCTGTAGAATGGAATCTTATACCACAGGAGAGATCTGACGAATGCTCTTCCATTGGATCCCACTCAATTAAATGTTTAATTATTTGTATTATGAATTTATGATAGCCAATTAATTTTGATTGCTCTCTCGGTTTATAATCTTTATTGATAGTAAATTGATTGAACTAAATGAAATTGATTATTTTTATAACAATGTCTGTTTTTTCGGAATCCTAAGCTTCACCTGCGACCTTAGGGTCACTACAGCGGAGCCCAACGTCCCACACCCCTGAGTAAGCAGTGGCCTCGGGGGAAAAAATTAGGTTCTTCTGAATTATTTTTTCGGGTCAAGAAAATGTCGAAGGGGTAATTTCTACCATTGAAGATAATTTAAAACAAACACTGTCGTGGCGGGGTCCTAACTGGGACCCCACTCACTCCGCCCGGCGCGTCTCTAAGTGTGGGAGGAAACACAGCAACCAACAAACGCCATAATAACAAATATATTTATTCAAGTTCTGAACAAACACTTAAGCAATCACAAGTTTAACTATAAGAAGAAACCTAGGAGTGATCTCTAGAACGTCGATTATTCCTAATACTCAATTCTAAGTGAACCCGACTACCAGAAATGGACAAGGAGAACGATCATTAATGAACCTCAGGCCGATAGTGAATCCACTTTCTTAAATCTTCAATCTAATAAGTAAATCTCAGAATTTACACCTTTTAAACGCGCGCTAAGTTCATGAAGTAATTCTCCAATGTTCAACTTACTTGACAGCTTCGCGGCTCCTTCTCCTCTCTACATCTACAAAACCTATATAGACTTTATATAGTCGAACTAATTAATATATATCTATCTCGTGGTTTTCCTTAAAGGCTGTGAATTAGTATAAATGCTGGCCCCATAGTTTCCCAAAAGGATTAGTTAGAATATCTCGCGAATAGCCCCGTCACAGCCCCCTCCAAGAAAAAAAAACGGGATTTATAAAAGGGTCTTAATGGCCCGATATAAATTACGTTGAAAAATTTTAGTCTCAAACTAACTAGAAATCTTAAACTTGAGTTTAGCATTAACTTTTACATAACAATACGCTAAAAAAACACTCAAAACTACTAGCTCAATAATTTTTATCACTCCCAAGTTTTCTGCTTTTACACTCATTATATAAGGTGTACCCCATTTGGGCGAGGACCAAGGAAAAACCTCCCACTGGAGGAAAACCCGGCCGTACACAACCCGTAAAACTTAGATATTTTAAACATATCTTGACTTTACATCTACTTGTTCTTGAACACAAAATTGTGACGGATCTATACGGTCTTAAACAAACAGTCTCTATTTTTCTTAAAAGTTTTTTTTATTTCAACCAATCTCCACCGGGAGCCAAAGCGTTATTTATACAAATGAGGGATATTATATAAGTTCGGGTTTCGCAAGTTAACGTAGTGAAAGAGAGAGAGTAGTAAAGTGAAGAGTTAGATTTTTGAAGTAGAAGGAATTGAAGCATCGGTAAATCAACACGTAGTTGTTGACTGATTTAGTGAGTAGTGACGCGACGAGCTAAGCTGAAGAGTTAAAGATTGAAATTGGAATGTCGAGTGTGGATCCTAGCCATTAGCCAACCCAGCCCGGAATACATCCTTTACCACGACGGACCTGCTGAATTGTACAAGATTAAGGTTAGTGATTTAGAAACTTGTAAATACGTGTACGTGTGTTAGCTGTAATTGTACGTGCTGATCTTTCGTGGATTCAGATCCGATTCCATAGTTCTGCTCATAGTAACCCCTCTCATACTCCACTGCGTTTTATTGTTCTTTAATTTGAATCGTGTTTGTGTAACTTGCCTTTATTAAGAGGTATCAATAAATATAGTGATTTGTAATGATGTCTCTTGAGTTCGTTAATCCGCCTACACGTCCAGAAACAAGTAACGGTAGACGGGAAGATGATAATCTTAGGGGAGGTTATATGTCACGACAAAATCTTCAAAACATCAGGGGCAGCCACCCTGAAATGAGAACTGGATCAGTGGACGTACAAAAAGAATCTTTGAACAATGTATACATATAAAACAACATTGAATTCTCCCATATTTAAATTGTCATTTACTTTACAAATTTCATCTGGTTTAAGAAAAACTCCCATTCCAATCGCGCAGCGCTATTAGTGTTATGGTTAATTTCCTATCTACGCCTCGACCAAAACCCAGATATATACTAATATACACATCAATATACCGATACATAAACAATTATATACAATTTTCAAAACATTCAATATAAACAAACAATACAAGGAATTCTCGCACCCTTAGCCAAGTCTTCCCACGTAGGAAACAAATGTAAACATACATATGCTTTCCACAATTTAGGATATATTTATGTATACAAAAGTTCCTTTTTCACTCAACGTAGTGTGACTTTTGTACATAGTGATCTTTAACAAAACAAGACTTGCTTCTTGCAAAAATTCACCTGACTGCCTGTCAGTAAAAATATAAATGAAACAATACAACCTGGCTAATATCTTGTTCCTTTCCTTTCTGTGATGTCTCCAATCTGAACCTCCAACGATGTGGACCTTCTGCTTCGTAGACTCTCCTCTGGCTTCTGGCGACCTGGTTTGTACTGTCGGTGCCTTCGTAAATTGTACTGACTAGCTCGCCCTACTTGATCTGTTCTAGATCGGATTGATCCTTCCTGGTCTGGCACTGCTTCTACTGGAGATCTGGACCTTGTTTTCCCATGAAACTCTCTTCCGTATCTGGAACTGCGTGGAGTGTACCTTCTCTGTTGTCACCCTCTTGGCTGAAGTAGCCTTTCTTCTTCTGGCTGCTGACATCCTCCTGCTGGAACTTGTCCACCGTGGTGATCTTGTATTCGTTTTTTCTTCCCTATCTGTTCAGTTGGCGCGATGGAGGACGGGAGCCTTCGCTTATTCATCTCTCTGTGTGTAGCTTTTCTTTTTCTCCTCGGCCCATCGGACAGTGACTCTGGCACCGCTCTTTTCCACCTCCATATGCTTTGGTTCTTTCTTCTCTTATGGTGCGACTCCTCAGACAGTTATTCTGGGATCGCACGCTTACACCGCCTTTTGGTCAGTCCGTGCTCGCTCTCCTTTATCCCTCTCTGATTGCTTTTATTCCCACCTGTAGTCTCTTTCCTCTCCTGTATCTGTCTTCCACCCGACTCATTACTCTTAAAGCCCTGTGACCGATCTAACCCATATCGACTATCCTCATAGCTACTCGACTGATACTCGGATCCTCTGCTAACTGAACTATCTACATCCACTGCACCTTCATCAGTTTTTCTCTGATGGTAAATTCGCATTTGGTCTATATTAACTGTAGTTGTTCTACCTGCCTTCCCAATTACAACATTATTGTTTTTAACACTTACGACTCTATAAGGACCTTCGAATTTGGGACAGAATTTTGCTACCACCTTTTTACTGGCAGAGCTCATAGGATGAGTTTCAACCAACACTAAATCATCGACCTTAATGTTAACTTCACGTCTCCTCTTATTGTAGTACTTCGCCCACTTTTCATGCTTTTTCATAGTATTCTGCCTAGCTTCCTCAAAAACCTTTTCAATATTCCTAACCACAAATTCTGCTCCATCCGTCACCATCACAAGTTTTTGAAACGGGGTATTAAATTTCCTGCACAAAAATAATTCTGCTGGAGTTTTTCCAGTGGTTTCGTGAACTGCCGTTCGTAATGCATACGCAAATTCTCTTAGAAACTTGTCCCAGGTCTCATGATTTTTATTTACAAAAGAAGCAATCATTTGTAATAAATCTCAATTAACTCGTTCCGTTCTATTTGACTGAGGTCTATACACAACTGTTTTGACATACTTTATATCTAATCTATTACTTAAATGCTCAAAAACTTCGGATATAAATTGGGGACCGTTGTCGCTTATAAGTTTAATTATAGCTCCATATCGTGATGTATAATTTTCGAACAGGGTATTGGCGATTATTTTTGCGGTCGCCTTTCGGAGGGGTATTGCTTCCAACCACTTCTTAAAGTGATCCGTTATTACTAAAATATACCTATATTGTTCAGGTTTCGATGCTGGGTAGGGGCCTAACAAATCTAATGAAACTATTTCATTTGGATAATTAGTTATAATCGGTATTAGATGACCGGATGGTAACGCGTTCTTATAGTTAACTTTCTGGCACGTATCGCATGTCAAAACCTAATCATGTATAATTTTCCTCATATAAGGAAAATAACAAGCATCCTTCACGCGTAAACATGTTTTTTTTTGTTCCAAGGTGCCCAGCCATAGGCTTATCATGAAATTCACGCATTATCGCATTGACCTTGGAATATATACTCTCATTTCTCCGAGAGTGGATGTGTACTTCGCATAAAATAACAAGCCGTCCACTATCCTAAAATCCTGAGACCAGTTTCCACAGACTGCCGCATTTACCGTACTGTCATCGGAGTTTTGTAAACAACGGTAAATGTGACCCGGCTCAGGGTCCTGCCTTTGTTCGGAAATCAATTGCTTCCTTGACGAAAGTACCAAATCTCTAATTACTGCACAAGCTATATTGCCATCCTCAAAACTTTCCACCGGGTTCCAACTTTCCGGATTTCAATCAGCAGTTAATCCAAAGGATGTTCCCCAAACGTCATTTGTGACCAAAAATGGTACATATCCGTTTACAAGGATGCCATTCGGTCTCCCCGGATTGGCTCCGAATTTTCAAAAGGCCATTAATATTATCTTAAAACCAGTAATAGGGAAATTTATTTGTGTATGCATAAATGACGTCATCATAGCGTTACAATCATTTAAACAACGTGTGCAACACTTAGGGAGGTCTTTCGATTATTACAGGAGGCTGTTTTGACGTTAAATAAAGACATATGTAGATTCGCGTGTGTGAAATTAAAATATTTAGGTATCATTACTAGTCATGAAGGGGCACGCACAGAGATCAAACTAAAATAGAGATAACACCTCCGAAGAACGTACTCGAAGTGGCAAAATGTTTAAGTATGAAGGGGTAGTATAAGAAATTTATCATAGGTTACACCGAGATTTGTGATTTCTTATATCATGTAAAAAGAAAATGGGTAAAATTTGAATGGTCGAAGGAGACACAAAAAGTACTCGAGGATATAAAGAAAGCCGTAACATCAGCCTCAGTGAAATACTCTCGTGGTTGTAGGTGGTAAGGAGGTTTTAGTTCTTATACGTGATGTTGCTGAATTTAAGAACATTTTATTTTTTGTTGTCTTTTTTTCCACTTGTTTAATATATTTTGTTAGACCTCTAAGAAAGAGGTTTTGGTGACATATTTTCTTTTTTTATCTGAACATTGGTAAATTGACCAATTTCTTTTTGCCATATTTATTTTATTTGACAGAGACTCAAGCTGAGTCACTCCTTATTCCGGATAGAGGAAATTGATTAGACGAACAACATAATGACAGAAAACATGACAGAAGCTGCAGATTTCAAATATTACAAAAGTTCCCAAACTGACCAAGAACTAATTTTATGAACTGACAATAAAAAATTTACTGAAATCAAAATTTTACTTGAGCATACAGAAAAATCAGGTAACATCCCTAAATCAAATCCTCACCTCTTACATGCCAAATTAAAGAACAAAATTCCTAGGCATGACAATATAACGCACATGTACTTAAATCGAAGCGGTAAAATAAAAATTAGCCCCTTGGACCCTGTATGCGCTGTTCAAACAACAGCTATTGTGATCAAATTTTAAAGATTCCAGTAAAAGCTAACATAAAATGGGTTCACTTCGCGATTCCTGCTTTTCGATATCCCAACTAACGTACATCTGGCAGACGGGGCAATAGAGTTAAAAAACTCAAACGATCTTGAAATAGTTGAACTTAGAACATTTATTAAATCAAACAGTCGTGAAGAGAAGCTTCTCCTGTTTTAATTACAATTCTAGGTTTAAATATACCAGAATGCGTAAAGCTTTGGTTTTTTAACCAGAGTTCAACTATTTATAGACAAACCCTGGCAATGTAGCAAATGTTTTAGTTTCACCCACGTATCAAGATTCTATTCCAGTCATGCAAGATGCATCCATTGTGGAGAGTCTCACACCGCACAGTGTATAAATACCTCAAATTGTATTAACTGTATAGGATATCATCCGGCAAACTCCCCCAACTGTCCCACATTTATTAAAGAACACAAAAAGTACTAGAGAGAATTCGAATGTAATCATCACTTAACTCTGGGAGAGGCACGACGTAAATTTAAGGAAACATAGACTATAAGTTATTCTACAGCATTAAGAAGAGCAGCCCCAGGACCCATATATGCAGGAATTTGAAACGAAATTATAAAACATAGTAGCAAATTTTCAAGTAGCTCTAGAAAAGCAAACTGCAGCCATCATGATCTCTATGCAAAAGATGATAGAAACAAGGTTCACCCATTTGATTAATGCCATAGAAATAAGTAAACAACTATCTTCACCTAACAGGGGGGGGAAAGGCAAGTTTAATTCTACAGAAGATTGACACATCTGTTCCAAGTGCATCTCACAACATAGACGATTCATTCAATAACATTGATATTGAATGAAACTTTAAAAGTTCGAAGAGATCTAAACTGTATTTTTAATTGTGACTTTTGAGTTTTTTTTCCCCTTAAAAATGTAGATAAGCTTTTCATAACTGTAATTTTAACTCATTTCCTCAAGTGGAGGAAAGAAAATTTTGAACTATTATTTTCCTTTTTATATCTTATTAGCTATTAGCCACCCGCTTTAATGGGTATTTCATGATTTTTTATAAATATATTCTGTTTATATATATATGTAATGACTTCTTCTAATTCTCCTTAACTGTACCCCGTGAAATTATTTTCTAGTTCTTTCGCCTCTGACTGTTATAATCTTAATCTAATTGTACGACCGCGTAATCTTAATCTTAATGATTTTTGAAAGCAGTTTTTGTCAGTCGAGGCAAATTTAATGTTGAGCATAATTTAAATGCACCAGCAAAACCCTTGCCTATCTGCCGCATACCATATACTAGCCTGGTATTTATAACTGGTGCATTTACAAATTTTTGATGAAGCAAATGCAAAGAAAAAGTCACAGCATTTACATTTTAGTGTAAAATGAGAGCATAATCCATACATGGAATCCTCAAAAAGCTCTACTTTTTCAGCAAAACATTTTGGGCAGCAAAGTTGAGAAAATGCATCCACAATAAGCTCAAGATCAATGATTCTGTTACCAAACAGAGGACCAGGCATTTCTTCTGCAGTTGACATAATCTCATTTCCCAATTTTGAAGAACTAGCAGTGCATTCAGGAACAGGTGTTGAATTGCTGTTATTTTCGGATATTTTTGCGTATTTATTTCCAAAAAATTGTCTCTTACGCTTTCTAGCAATACTTTTAACCATTTTCAAGCAAAAATAAAACAGAATAGAATTATTTTTTAACTTTCTACGCTGTCGATTCTTTCAGTATGAAAATCAAACATATATGTAAACAAAGTCACTAAACAACAAATTTGATGCCAGATTTTATACATAAAAAAGGAAAAATGTATTTCCAAATACATTTATATTTATTCTCAAATATTCTATTTTAATTTCTGACAAAATATTTGTATATTAATTTTCATATTTCATGTCATATACCATGAAAGAGAAACGTAAACAAACAATTTGGGCCACTTCCGGTTAGCAGAAACGCATTTCCGGTCAGAGAAATTCATGATCAAGTAATATTAAAAAAGCTGTAACTTGGCTTCTAATTAAGCTAGAAACAAATTTTTTACAGATTTAGAAAGATAAACGATTGAATTTTAATATTTGATCAAAAACGAAAAATCGATATTTTGACCGAAAATTGAGTTTTAAAGGTGTTCTGTCACCTTAATAATTACACACAAAAATACATACATTTTTACATAGAATATATTACAACAAACAATACAAGTAATCTCACGTATAAAGCCTCGTCTTTAATGCGTAGCAAAACAATTGTAATTCAACAAATGTTTTTCCACAATTTGGAAAAAAATTAAATACAAAAGCTTTTTCAACCGATATGAAAATACACATAACGCAGTAACTTTTGTAGGTTAATTTTACAAAAAAATAGACTAGCCCACATGGAAAATACTCCGAACTTTCTGTCAGAGGAAAAATAAACAGATTAGAATTATACAACCTGGCTAGTCTTTAGATCCAATCTGCATAGGCTTTGTCTCCAACCATGGCCTCTGTGCTGGATGACCTTGTCCTAGGGTTGTCCTCTCTGCGCTCCCACCTTCTGGGTCTCCTCTTCCATCGAGTCCGTTGAAGTTGATATGCTCCTGCTGAGGCGTTGTTTTCCTTTGTGAGAACTGGAACTTGGCTGTTGTCCACTCGATGTCGGCTCCGAAGGTTGTATGGACAGCTCCTTTCCTGATGAGGTCTGTTGTACTTGAATCTGTGGGATGGTCCTGGAACTGCTCTTTCAGAACTATTTTCTTCCACCTTTCTATACCGCTTTCTGGAGGGACGAGACGGCATTGACGAGGAAAACTTTGTCTTGTCTCGGGATACCTGGGCCTTTGGTTTCTTCTTCTTTTGTATATTGTCTCTCCAAGAGTCTGGTCTTCCTCTTTTCTCTCTTTCAGTCCAATACGGTTTTTTTCCCCTGAAATTATACACGTCACCCCCCGAAGAAACAGCCGACTCCGTTCGTCCACGTTTTTTTCTCACCTCCACTCCATCGCGTCTATTCGCAACTATATCTCTACTACCATCTAAATTTCCTGATTTCGATCCTCTACGACAACCCCCATCACTCTCCGATTGCACCAATCTCGACTGCCCATCATCCGACCGATAGTGATAGATAAAAGGAACAAACAAGACCGGACGTGTAATGCGCAATTTCGTTGGCAGCACCTATTCCTATAATCTACAAACAAGGATGGGTTACTTTGATATTTTTGGCCTCTTTTTGAAAATCGCCAAGTTCATCGTTGGCTTAATTGAACCTACTAAAATCATTTTTGCTATAGCGCTCGTGCTGAAAGGTTCGTATATAAAATTCTAGCGGGGGTATTTATTGATTAGGTATTTTAGAACTTAGAATTATAAAATGTTTGGTTGTTAAATTTTTTTGCAGTTTTTATATTGTATCAATTTCCTGTTAAGTTTTCCATCATTTTACCATATTTGCTGATTTTTGGAATTTCTAACTTATGTGAACAACTAAAAACTTTGATTCATAATTTTGAATTATTATTATTTTACTCTTTTTATATTGTATTTTTATTTTATTTTGTGCTTTGATTTGATGTAATTAACATTTTCCGTTCATCAACTTTCTAGCTTCTGCCGTGTAAAAGCTCTATTCTCCGATCACGTGAATGTAAAATTTTATGCTTTGATTATTTATAATGTTTTAATAATACGTTTTAAAATTTCCAGATATTTACCATTGTAGTAGATTCATTATTTTTTTAGTTCCTGCTGGGTGATTGCCCCCTTGGCGGATCTCGTGAGTGTAAAACTTTTTGTCCTTAAATCGAAAGTTCTATTGATTGTTATGAAAAATTAGCGTAAATATATGATGTAAATTGTTTGGCTAAATTTTTAAATGATTGTGAGAATAATAATAGAAAATACAAATTTTCTGGAGGTGTTCTTGTAAAAGAAGGGTGCCCTGCTAGGATCCAACCAAAGGTAATAACACTATTCTTAATAAGAAAATACATTTATTTAATTAAAGTAAGAAAAAAATCATTATTGGAATGTATTATCTATTGCAAAAAATTTTATACGAATCACATGTAAAGATCTACACAATATGTTGAGATTTAACTTTCCCTTAACCTTTTCCATATCATGAGTGAAATTGTAGATTTAGATATTTAACACATTTGCTAGCATGTGAAGCTTCCTAGACATATAAAAGAAAAACTAGTTGTATAGAAATATCAAAGATTCTATATTCTAATTATTAATGGAATATCTCTCTCTCTCTTGGTAGAATCACTCTTTATAAAGACTATTAGGGGATTAGTATAATATATTTTTCAAAGCATAATCAAGCATTTCAACTGTTTTATAAAACTTGTATAGAGTTCATTAAAGCTAATCTTGAAGTGGGTATTGAAAAATCTTCAGTATTAGAATATGTATTCGGTTAATAGAAGTTTAATTGTACTTGACTAATAAGGAATGCTTTACTCTGTTGCTCATGTTATTACTAATAAATTAAATACAGGAAATATGTATTGTGTTTCAACATTCTGAGAGAAAGGGTGCCCAGTTAAAAATTAATTGCATTATGCCTTCAATGCACTTGGAAGAAATGATTAACAGATCTTGTTTTCCAATTTTGAAATGCGAAGGGAAATTTCTCTAGTAGCTCATTTGGAAGGAATAAGTTCAATCAGATGTAAACAAATAATGGAAAATTTTAAAATTGCGTCGACTGATAAAAAGCCTGCTTTCAATAAATATTTTGATGATAATTATTGTAATTCAGCCTACTAATAGTATAAGTCACATCATCTACTTCTGTATGCCAATACTGATAAAAATATATATTGTTTATCTATTCACAATACATGAATGTCTAATTATTTTAAAATGAAAATTTAACTGTCAAGCAGATAGTTTGTTGAAAATACAGCATGACACATATTTAGCACATTATAGAATTTTAAATGGTACTCTCCCCAGTTTATATCCTCACAACCTATTTCCATTTCAAAATGAATTGAAGATTCCTGACAGATATTTATGACCAGGCAACAAATTCTTGGTTTGTAAAATCGCAGACTAATGGAGATGTATTTTATGTAGTTAAAAAGATTATGGAAGCATTTCAGAAAGAGGTTGTGTGTGTGATCAATGCCGTTATAGGTGTGTAAAATTATCATGTTCAGCTTGGTATACATGTGAATGCTCAGATAATCCTGCACCATGTAAACATATTAAGTTCATTCTTAAATTGTTTGAGAGATTCCGTGTTGTTGAAAATGTTGAATATACTTCTTTCCATATCTCAGATAGAAAGTGTGGCGTGGGGTCTTCTGCCAAAGAAATATGTAATGACATAAGAAAAACCAGGAGACTGAACTTCTATTTGTAGTATTAAATTGTTTATTGCAAGGTAAAATAGTTCAGGAACAATTGTCTCAACATGCAATTCAGTAAAAGAAAGGTAAAAAGTAATTACTAAAGAATTATTTACCTGATCCTCTTGTACCTACCTCCCAATCAGCATTTAAACTAGCAGTAAATATTTAAGCCAACTATTGGGGATATAAAAAGGAAAGCTCTGGAATGTTCTTTTTTTAGTTGTCAAGAAAGAAAACATTCAAGCTCAGGCAAGTCAGCATTACTCAATTCAAAAGCTATTTGCAAAAAAAACTTAACTGTATCTTTAATACCTGATATATGCTTGTAGTGGAGTTGTTTTATGTTTTCCAAGACATTTAGCTATGTTTTTATGGGGTAAAGTTGTTGTATATTTTTGGATCAGATGAGGAGGTAAGTAATTATCAAAAATGACCAAATTTTTGTCACAAATGGCTTTATGACAGTATATTAAAAGTATATAATTTAAAAATCATGCAGGATAGAGATTCCATTGCAGTTGAATGTTACCACACAAATTTTGGAAAGTGGTGGGAATATGGTAATTTTTTATATCATTCATTCTGAATAAAATTTTAGGCAAAAAAATTGATTTATACTTTTGGAACATACGAATTTAGAAATTACATGTATACTTTTTGTAGGTAAGTGTTTAATATAAAATATATAGAATCAGGTGATGTTAATGCTTGCTATCAATACAAGCAAAACTATATACTAAAGTAAGTAATATGTTTTAACTTATGTGTAAATAATTCTTAATAATAAATTATTCATCATTTTGATAATATTTGTGCTGTTTGTTATACAGGAATAGACCTTGAAAATCTGCCTTGCCTATACAGGTATTTCATCCATATGTTACATTTCATGGGTGATGAGGAAAGTGGTAGTGAAAGTAATGATATAATGTGATTGTCTTTTTTATGGTATAGATGTACTAATAAGGATTTATTTATTTTTTTGTCCAGTAATGGACCAGTTTTTGATATACTATTTGTTTTATAAATACTTTAAATAGTTATAGTTTTTCAGGTTGCTTTATATGTGTTCTGTGTATCAACCAGATGAATGAAGTAAATATTCTTACATCTCTGAAAGTCTTGAATGACTTTTTGATTTTAAAAAGTCCTAGATGGAATTTTCAGCTGTGGTGACATATACATTATAATTGCATCACAGTTGTGAAAGACTTTCTAAAGCATTAAAGATTGTGTAATGTAATTAATTATATATATATATAGTAAGTAATATTTATATGATGGGAAATGCAATACAAGTTAATATTTTATTTAGTTTTAAAAGCAATCAATTGTCTACTTTTTTTAAGACTCAACAATATTAGTTACACAACACTTTTTAATACAGTAGGTATAATCCAAAACCATTTGAAAAATACAATGGTTTGTGCGGTAAAGTAGCTTAAAGAGTGGTGCATTCCATCTTATGTCAAAGCGGTACAAGTAATAAATTTTTCTTAAATCGAAAAACCTTGTATAGTTGATTTTTCATAATTTTTACAAGCTCCATAAGTAAACAATCATTAGCTGCATAGTTATTTATATTAAAATCTTAACATTTACATGCAACATAAATACATTTAAGAAAAAAAAACGTTTGACAGTACATGTTTTGTAAAGAAAATTAGGAAACTGTATTTCTTTTTTTTTAAAAAGTTATAAAGTATTCATTCAGTTTTGAAATCCTAGAAATATTATGTAAGTCAATTATTTCTTTGCTACTTTCCATAATAAATGATTCTGTTGTAGCTAAGTTCATCAAAAAATCGTTTCCTTCAACCACATAAGTTATACTAGAATCCTAAGAGGGTTTTCAGATAAAAATATAACTTAGTTCTTCGTTTTGCTAGTTATTTTTATAATGCTTGATACTCAGCTTAACAAATATTAATTTTTTTTAAATAATATTAAAACTTCAATATTTTCGCGATTTATACTTTTGTATTACTATTTAAAAAATTTTCCAGATGTGCTAACTTTTGAAGACTTTCAGAAATATATAAAACTTTCAGCTAATTGATGAATTGAGCCTTCACATAACAAATAGCTATCTTACATCGATAGATTAAATCAGTCGCATTAAAATAGAAAGATAGCTTTTTATTGAACCTCGGAAAAAAGCTTGTTAATGTCTGTCTCAATTGCTACTATTACTTACTCAAAACTTGCATAAAGACTTTTATTATTATACTAATATTTTATTTTAGTAAAATGGTGAAATTCCGTAGAACTATTAATCTTGGAAGGGTTTTATTTGAAATGTAAGAAGATATTGCTGCAAAATAAAAGATTCGCAATAATATACTTTAGTATTCTAATGATATATTTCAATTATTGTGAGATGAATGAAAGAAATGCATTTATTAATTTCAGTAATGAAACATGTAAAACGAAATACAAAACAGGGTCGGATGTGTGTAACAAGACAAAATTTGCTTGATAGTAAATTGAGAGAAACTCAGGAACGATCACAACAATCTCATATTAGAAAGATTTGTCTGATGATTATAAAAAAGAATTCAAACAACACCTTATTTATTATAAATTTTCCGATAAATATCTCCGAAGTTTCGGGGTTTTTTTTAATATCTAACTATTGGATTCAGTTTATTGATCAGCAATAAAATAAAGAAATGTTTAAAAAATTTGCTTAGTATAAAAAATGCATAAAATAACAATTGAATACTATGAAATTAGAAACCTGTGTTGCTCCATGACCCAATCGATCAATTTAAAACATTGTCAGCATATATATATACCTGATATGATTTGGGCTAAAAAAACAAATTAAAAACTTCCTTACTGAGATCAATCACTATGTACCCTAAGCTTAACATTTATAAAAACAAAATATAGACCTTTATAAATCGTTTCTAGGTTTAAAAAGAAAGAAGGGGGAAAAAACATTGTTTTAGCGAAATGATTTTATGTTCATTGCAACAATAAAATTAATTATTTGTTAGAAGTTTTTCGATAAATATCCGAAGTTTCTCGGTACTTTTGGCTTCCTAATCATTAAATTAAATTCTTCAATTAACAATAAAATAAAAAGATATTTATTAAATATGCTCAATTATATAAAAAACAACGCATAAAATAACCATTGAATACCATGAAATTAGGAACCTGTGTTGCTTCAAGATCTAATCATTCAATTTTAAATACTGTTAACTTACATACGCTCTTAAGGCGATATGGTACCATCTTCACAATTTTTTTTTACTTTTAATTTTTGATATATGGTTTTAATTGCATTTTATAAAGGTTACTATTTAATAATAATTCCATTGCAAAATGTTTGTAAAATTTAAATTTTTTTACCTTTTATAAGCATTTTTTAAATCCCTAAGGCTTTTTAAATATTTTGAAAAAAAAATTCCAAGTGTCTTATAATATACTATATAAAACTGTGCATGGGTTTTTTTTTCTTTTTTCTGCTGCTGCTCTTTAATTTTTTATTCATTTTTTTATAGTTAAACTTCCAAAAATTCCCAAAAAAACATTAATTTTGATTTTGAAATTTTTTAGAAAAAGTACTAAACACACACATGTTAGAGCTAATCCTATGCACAGTTTTACCAAACATACATTTCAGAACATGTATAAAAAATTTCAAACCCATACTTCAATTACCAAAAAGGCCTTAGGGTTTTGAATAACAGTATATGTACAAAAATTCAACATGGAGAAATATGAGTTTGAAGTTTTCATTCCATGAATAGCATGATATAATATTCATCGAATAGTCTGAAACTTTTATGAAATGTTAATTAGCTTATTTAAAACTACTTGCCATAAAAAAATTGTACAAATGTAGAACAATTAAACAGTATACTGCCGTAATAAATATATAGAAAAAAACGAATGAAAGATCAAT
>BMAO01005675.1:0-23081 GCA_019973975.1 Trichonephila clavata
CTTCTCCACAACAAAATACATAAGGATGCAATTTTCATAGTGATCGGTGAAACGGTGTTGGAGTGAAGCGATTTCATACATACAAACAACAATTTATGTTATATGTATAATAACGTTTCGAAATATTGGAGGAAACTATGAATACGCTGTATTGCAGTGTGTATTGAGTGATATTATTTATTTTTTTAAAATCAAATTCACAAACCTCACGCATATATATATTTTTTAAATTATGTCATATTGTACATAATTTTTCAGAAAAGTATTCAAATTTTGATGATTGATATTCCTTTATATTTAATTTTTGGTGTTATACCCAAAAAAACCATTATTTATTCTTAAATCATAAAATACTACCATTTTATTATTATACAAACGTATGACTTTCGGTTTATACCATTTATTCAATCATGAAAAGCATTAAACAAATTAATTCCGCTTTCATTTATGCACGAACCAACCACAATTTACTCTAGAGCTTTGACTCCTTTTACAGCACGTCTAAGCCACATTTACGACAGCGTTTTCTCCATTGTTCCCTGGAAGCTCTAAGGAAAGGAACTACAAGAGCCAATCCAAGAAACAATTCCGTTAATTCAACCAATAACATGCCCCATTAGCTCCCAACAGCCAACCACAGTAGCGTTTCAGTCACGCCTTTCAATTTGGATTCAATGTGGATGCGTGACACGATCTCGTTAGCACTGCAACCAAACAGCTCATTTAGAGTAATGTATACTCGAGACAGCTCAGAGGAAATAATTCTTCATTATTCATTTTTATTATGGAAGAATTTTTTCGAGCAAGACGATAAGAGTCATTACAGGTTGTTTGGAAGCTACGGTGGAACTTTTAACTTTAGTTACGACTGTTTCATCTCAATTTGTTTCAAACATTAACTTTTACTGGGATTTATTAATGAACTGGCTTCGGGAAATTAAGCTAAGAATTCGAACTTTTGATTATTTGCTTGCGGGTTTGTTTTTTCCGGAGTTTAAGTATTTCTCTTAATTGTTATAGGAATTTTATTCACTTAATGATGTTTTGTGAATATTAAAAGTACATTTCCAAATAATTTCTTGTTTCGTATTTATAGTAAAGACGAACAATAATCATTAGTTTAGTTATTCTTCACGAATTCCTCTTTTATATTCAAAAGCTGTTGATAATGTTTTAGAGTTGAATTAGAATTTCTTCTTTATTTTGAGAAAACTGTGCTCTATTCAGTAATTTTTGTTTGTACATTCATTTCAGTTCTTTAATCGAGATTACTTACAGAATGGAATGTTTTACTAAGAGGGCACGTTTCGGAATTCTATAAAATAAAAGTCTAAAAAATAAGTTGGTCTTTTGCAATCAATTGAATTTCCTTTATTGGTTTTAAAATAAAACTCTATACAAAATAGGAATTTATCTCCTGTATCTTATATATGAGGTCTGTGTATATTATTACATTATATTATATATATATATATATATATATATCTAATATATAAGTTCGTAATTGATAGAATCAAAACTGGGGTCAACAACCATGTATCGTAATATCCAACAAACCTTTCAAAATGCTTTCCAAGTAATTAACTTCAAATAAAGACGGGTTAGTGTTTAATTTATTAATTAACACTTATATGTTCCTTTTCAAAAATGTAATCCAGTTTCAAATTAATCGCTTCCCTTATAACTTTTTTTGAAAAAAAAATTGCAAAAAATTATTACATTTTTTAAAATTATATTAGATACAAGGAAATGAAAATGTAGGTTTGAAGGAATTTTTAATTTTTTATAGGTGTTAAAGCATTTAGTTTTTATATTAGTTTACTAACCCGAGTTATTTCGGACAAATGGAAATAAGTTAAATATTAGTCTTTGTATGATAGTTTTTGAAACAAGGACAACACAAAGTGATACCCGACATTCTGTACATTGATATCTGGTCCCTTTTCTTACTGGTTTACCTCCGGAATCTCTTTTGCGGAAGCACACAGAGTACACTGTTCAATAAGGCTACATACAGAAGAATCACTTCCACTATTTTCAATGTCCCCCTCTTCATAATCACTATCTAAAAAATCATCGCTTCCGCTACCTTGCAACACCATTATTGTTTAACTTTTTTCCAACGCAACTATTTTTCTTTATACATTAATAATCCACAGCTGACGTATACTATACAATAATGAAAAATCGTGACTAGTCCCCCAAAGAACCGCGAAACCAACAAAACTTGGCAAACTTCAATTTCATTTCCTCCAGGTTGATTAAAACCGTGATAAAACAAATCGTACTGATAAATCCTGTTTTTCCCGAATTTTCTCGAGATAATAATTAACTCTGCAATATATGCGAATTCCGAGATAACTCGGATAATCAGGCAAGCTGTTAATATTTGCTTTTAACGATGATAAGTAACATTCAGAGAAACACACTTTTTATTAAACTCCTCGTTTCTAAATGAAGGATTAATTATCTAGGTTCAATTTCAGTTATCAGCTTGAGCTCCAATTCCAACAAAGCTCTCTTGCAGCATCTTTAATTGCTGAACGTAAATACAGAGGAATACTAAAACTTTCAACACTGGGAAGGAAAGAAAACAAAACTTAACTCATTGCATGTGAGCATTGTTGGATTAAGAAAGAAAGCAGGGATGAAATTTGTAAATAATTTTGGGTTACACAAGGTTTTACAATCGTACACAATTGGCGCCTCTGACAGCTAAAACAGCGCTGGCCCTTAAGACATTGCGTCGAATTGAGATAAAATGAGAGCAATATTGGCAAGCAAGTCATTCCATGCTGCTCTCTAGATCTGCGCTGCACTTTAACAATTGCACAGCCAGGAGCGCTGGTGCATCTCAGTCTCGCAGCAAACTGACCAGATGTTTTCAATGGATAACAGATCTGATTAAAATTTAACATTAGGTCGGAAAGCATATAAAAAACCCTTTGCGAATTGTTAGTATAGATCATGGTAGGAAGAAAACCGGATCAAATTGAATTTGTAAGCATGTTGAAGTTATACAAATTATCAAAATAGTATACAAAGCTGCCGCCTCTGGTAACTAAAAGGGCTCTAACCCAGTAAATCTTCTAGTGGAATTAAGATGGAATATATAAATATGGACAAGGCATTCCCTTCTGCTTCAGATCTGTGTCACGCTTCATCAATTGTATAGGCTTTAGAGAGGGAACATTCCAGTCTCTCATCAATTCATGATCAGATGTTTTCAATGGATGAGAGATGTGAAGAACATGTTGACTGGGCCAAAAATCAAATACACTTTGTATTAGGGTAGTTCAGGGCATGATGAGTAATACTTGGTTATCTTGCTAAAAGATGATGTTTCGAAGGATTCGAAGATAGAGGACAGCCATCAGCCTTAAGATCTGAGAATAGAAAAGCTCGCTTTTAAGTTTACAGACGATACCAACAACAGTAATCATATCGTGTACCCAAGAGGTGCCCTTCCACCACAACAAGTGTAAGACCTGTATAAAGGTATCGAATGCAATAGGTTCACTTGCGCCCTCTTCGGTGTATCCAGACACGCATACACTCATCATAAAGTTGAGCGTAGAACTTATACTTTTCTGAAAAGAAGACTTAATGCCACTCCTGTATCTAGTTTTGTCGTTGTGCAATTGTTGATATGTGTCTTTATGCTGTAATGTTAAAGGAAGCCGCATTAATGGTCGCCGTGCAGACAATCCGATTAATTCCAGATGATGTTATGCTGTCCTTGTGGATACTTCTCGTGCTGCAAACAGGCCCACGTGATGTGGCTGTACGGCGACCTGCCAACATGTCTGTCCTCTCGAGTGTTAGTACAGGGAGACCAGTGGCATCCTGCAGAACGCTTAGCATGATGCCCTTAATTCTTTTGAATGGCAATTACTGGATTTCGATCAATGCGAGAAACAATATTGCGCAATAATAAACTGTACTCTTGTTAGGTCATGATCATACCACTATTGAGATCCAACACGGTCTGGTAACCATTTCTCCTTCTAAAACAAGGCTTAACATGATCTTCTCATAAACTATCAATAATCAAATGCAAATTCTGAGCAAAAATCCGGTATGTTACTTGCCCTTTTATTTAGAATTTGATATGTCATTTTTTCCTCCTGCGTCTCTTGATTACACTTAAATGGTGATCGTTTGAACATAACCTAGAATGTCCATCCTTTCATGTGAATTTGACATTTGTATCATATCTCCTTCATGGTGCAGCAATTTCAATGTCCTGCAGCTAAATATAAAATATAAATTAATGTTTATTAATTATTAATAAA
The DNA here is from genome assembly GCA_019973975.1 of Trichonephila clavata. NCBI lineage: Eukaryota > Metazoa > Arthropoda > Arachnida > Araneae > Nephilidae > Trichonephila > Trichonephila clavata. The sequence goes on from BMAO01005675.1 coordinate 4,296, forward strand.
CATATTAAATAAGTGTTTATTAACGTTGCAGTACAAAGTAACAAGAGGGTCATCCCCAAAGAGCTTCTTAATTTTAAAATTCAATTAAATGACGAAGACGACATCCAAGTTAGCACCCCATTCTCCAAACTTTCGCACCATACCACCATGAGTACTAACATGCTTCATCCTTTCTACACAGTGCAATTTTGTGGCACCAAAATTCAAACCAACGATTCAGCAGAAATAATGTCCACCATGAATTCGCTACAATGACTTATTGATTAACGCAATCACACTAAAAATTAAAGTGCGATTCAAAGATAAAAAAGTAAAATTTGTATGCAAATTCAAGGTGGTTTTTAAATTATTAGATTCATGTGTGGTTTTTAGACAATATGATGGTACTCTAGAGAAACATCAATTCAAATCAAGTAAAAAATTGCTTAACAAATAGGAATCCACTTTGAGACAGCGTTTTCCTCTTTACCTATTCATATTAAAATTACATTATGAAAATAAAATCAAATGTATGCATCAGCTTTTAAAGTAAATGGTAAACGGAGCATTTCCGAATCTTTTATGGATTAAATGGAATGAAAAAGTTATGCAAGTACAACTGGTTTAGGAACAGAAAAAATAAGTTATTTCAATTTTGCGGTGCTTTATTTGATTATTTTTTTAAATGTCCAAAAAACCATTAAATGTAAAATTTTTATGCGGTATTTTACTATTCTTTACCTTTATGCGTTTTAAAATCGTCATTTAATATAATAACGATGAAAAATGCATCGAAATTTTAAATTTTCATAGGTAGAACTTAATTTTGTTGAATAAATTTGATAAAATATTTCGTTCTGTAATGAATTTTGGTTTACGATTAAAGCTTTTTTTTTAAGTTCCGCTACCCTTTTCACAATTTTTTTGATTATACTTTTATAAGAAAATGTTTACATGTACTTTATTTTAACACACATGAACTTCAATTCATTAACACCGTTCCTAAACAAGCAGTTATTTTAAAAACTTTAATTTTTTTAGAAATACTAGGGGTGGGAGACATCCCATGCTCACGCAACAGAGAACCATCCCCTATTTTACAAATTATACAACTATTTATACTCATTGCTCAATTTGTAAAACTATAATTTGCATGTATTATGTATGTAGTTCCAACAGCACGAAGCCATTGGAAGCCTTATATGTGTCAAGTACATTCCATTTCTGTGACATATCTGATGTCCAATTATGATTGTATTTCAATTGGCAATGCGACCAAGTTTGCCTCATTTTTGGCGACCCAAATTTGGTAACTTGGCGACCATATGGATGCTTCTGGAAATTACAAAAGAAATGTATAACATCACGATCTATGACGTAAATGGATTTTTCGAGAAAGCGCTGGAAGATAGGGACTACCCCTATAGGCAAATCGTTTTTGGAACTCTTCTTCAGTTAAATTCAACTTTTTTCTACCTATTTTTATTAACTATACCTTATATATAAATACATTTTTTACAGCATCACGAAATTTTTTTTTCATTTATAGATATATTTCAATAATTAAAATTTTTACTACTTCTACAAATTTTAACATTTTTGAACATTTTATTTGCTAATACTTGAAGTGTTCCTTACAATTTTGTAAGCCGAATTTCTACTCGAGTAATTTTTTTTTTCAATTTTGTTTCATGTAGGACACTATAAAAACAGCAAATATCAACCCCATCTAAATGTGATGATTTATAAAAAAAATAACTCTTCACACATAAAACCTTATAACGTGCACAGGGAATCACCAAATATATTATACAAAACTACCAGTAGAAGCTTCAAAACTTTATATTAAACACACAAAAAATAAGAAATAACACAATTTTAATTCATGATTATCGTGAAAAATAAAAAATTAAGAAAAAGCAATTTAAATATTTTAAAGGTCCGAAAAATAAATGAAAGGGCTAAACGCAGACGACATGGGATCTAGTTTTGGTTTTCGCTTTGACAAACAGTTAAAAAAAAGTTAAATAACTGACTAAATAAAGTCGATAGAGATACTAAACTTTGTACACATATTTAGTAAGAACGCTCAATTAAAATGTGGTGATAAAAAATAGCATTATGCATTATTTTTATAACTTGAACCAGCGGCAAACATATTATTGGATATGTAAAATATTCAATTTCAACAGAATTGAAAATATTTAAGAGCATAATTTAAATTTATAACATTTTGCGCAAAAAAAGAAAGATATACATATCTGTTCTTAGAGTATTGAATCATTGATGGAGTTCTAAAATTATGCAAAGAAGTGAAATTGCATGTAACAAATATCTTAATTGAACTTTTTCAGTTTATAAGGGATTACTCTCCTGGTGAGATTTTTTCATATGCAAGCAAAATAACTGTAATTATTGTATTATTTATAATGAAAGACAATTAATTAGATGTATAAAAAAGAAATTGCAAAAATATTCAAATATGAAGCTATGATTATGAAGAGCCTCCCCGAGAAAAGAATATATCTATTTTTAACTAAAAATGAATTAATTACGTTGAAAAACATTTGAAGTACTCTTACGCACGACGTCAATTACGTTATTACGTTAATTTCAGTAGAATAATTAGATAAAAGCAACAATTATGTTAAGTAGGCTTGCATAACTTCATTACTACACCATGTTTTGAAAGAACAACGAAGGCAAAGAATAAGGCAAGGATATAATTATGTTAAGAAGATACATTGTAAATCTGATACTCTTGTCTTAAGTAAAGTAAATCTTGAACATTTTATGTGTTTAGATAATTTTTTTTAAAAAGTAAAATGTAATCTTCATATGTTATCTTAAACCTCGAGGACCTCCACAAACCTTTAGGACGCAGTGAAAGTGTTCTTTTTTTTTTGTCTCTTAATTATATCATTTTCATCATCTTAAGGACATCAAATTTGTGTCTATATTTCTTAGATTTGATGAAAGTTTGAAAATAAGTTATTTCAAAGCAGAGCGGAAATGGATTTCATTCTTACCTATTTTTGTATAAACTTTATATACAGACAAATGTAATTGAACAGAGTATTGGGGAAAATGGTTCCCATTTTTAAACCTTATGAAATTATTAAATATGTATTTTTAAAGACAAAAAAATAATTAAATATTATATTTAATTTATCTTGTGCGAGCATGTGATTATGAAAAAAGAAGGGGGAAGGGACCCTCGAATTAAGGTTAAATTTTTCATTTAAACAAGGAAACTGTTTTTTATTAGCAACACACTTGAAGTCAAACGAGGGCTATTGGCGTTGGAGTATTGAGATTTTCACCTGAGACGAGAACATACCTGAACAGTCAACAGACTCTCCACACTGTTACAGCACGCCAAAGTATGTCATTTGAGCAATGACAGATTTAACGGTAATCGACCCTTCTACTTTCATGATGTAAAACTAATTCAACTATTTTTTTTTTAAAAAAATGCTCATTTTTTCAAGAAAATGAAAAAATTATTGTCGTAAAATCCGTTATATAACGCGCACTTTAACACAAAAAATAAAATCGAAATTAAAGAGTGCACGTTATATGCCACGTATAAAAGTCACAGCTTTAAAAATAAAAAAAGGGATAAACATAGATAAAAATTATACTACTACATCTATATCGAAATACTGTTTATTTACAAGAAATGACATTCCTTATGAACTCTTGTGTGTCGTGCTCTGGAAGTATACTTTTTTTTTAAAGCTTGGAATAATACCTCGAATAAATTACTTTAAAACAAAAACAAAAAATTGCACAAGTAAATTTGAGATTTTTTTCGCAAAAAAAAAGGGTGGTGTTATATGGGAAATATATACCTAAAATTAAAAAAAAAAAAACTTGAAAATATGGGTACGAGTTATACGGTGGTGGATGTTATACGCCGGAATTTACGGTAATTATTGAAAAACTGAAAGCACGAGAAATATTAATAAGGGAAGGAATGCACAGAATGCAAAATGATCTTGAATGAACAATATATTCATATTTTTAAAACAATAATGCTACATCTCACATATTTCCACGTATTTTTAAAACTGGAATACGCTTTGACGCATCGGAATATATTAATTGTAATACATTCGAATACAATACATCAAACTCACAGTTAAAAAAAAAGCTTGCATTTTTATTTTCAGATTTTATTGTTTTCAAAGATAATAAATAATGGAAAAATGAATACATCTTCCACAAAAAAACTACAGTAGGATTTTCATCATTCTTCGAAACAAATGGCGATCTTTTGTAAGAAATATATTCATTTAAAACTCACGCTCTATTGTTTTATTTTACGACTGAGCGCACGATAAAATTTAATCGTGTAGTAAAAAGCTATTTAAAATCAAATGTAAATACAAATTATATATTGTTCGAAACATTCGGTATTTCCTTAGCCAAATATGCAATTTATTTGATAGCCCCAGATAAAATGTTCGCTTTTTTTAATCTCCTTCAACTGTTAATACAGTAATGTAACCAAGAAACAAAATTTGAGGAATTTCGTTTCGGTTCTTATATAAAATGTGTGCGTTCTAATGTTATTTGCTCAAAAAAATATTTAATAAAAGTCATGATGCCAACAGAATAAAATTGAAATTTATGCCTATTTATTTGGAATTAATTGTACCTTTATTTAACTGTGATTGGTTAAAGAATACAATATAAAAATAATGAAAAATAAAAATGGTAATATCTGAAAATCTTGTATAGAAATTTGTTGTATCTTTAATTAATCTGTAAATAACATAGTCTTGTTATTTACAAAATCTATCAAAATATTGCTTATAATGAAGTTATTAGTATAATTATACTGGACATTTTAGAAATATTTTATTTTATAAATTGTGGATATATTACGCAGTATAAACATTTAATTTTAGTTTTTCTCTTTCACAATGTATTTCTACTTCTTATATCGTATCACACTTAAAGGAAATTGAAATTATGAATTCAGTTTAAATGGAGCAATTAAATATTAAGATTAAATTTATAATTTTTTTACGTGAGTCATTTATTAACAGAGTCCTATCTCTTAAAATCAATTACATTAAAAAGTAATAAAACACAATAACAAAAATATAATTGATGGTTTAAGTAATAATAAAAAATATAGATTCAAATTTTTTAGAATTTAGAATATATTTATACTTGTGTATAAGTATTTTTGTTTTTTACCATGTAGCTGTTTATTGTAGCCCTGATAATATATAAATTCACATTTTTATACTATTCAGATATGATTTTTAATCTATGCATTTAATGTTCTTTCGAAATAAATGAAAAACTTTGTTTCAAAATGTCATTTAAGGTATAACATTGCACTAAAAATAACAAAAATATCGATTTTTTTTTGCATTTTCTATGGCCCATGTATATGGAAAGCTTGCTCCGAATTTCTAAATCTGAAAACCAATTAGTTTTTAAGATATAGATATATAAAGTTTCCTGAGCCTAGATTTCAGTTTCTTTTAAATTTTTAAGCATTTTTGACTTTCTAAACTGAATTCATTAAAAATATATTTCTACACAATCCATTTTTTAGTATGAAATGGCTATTATAATCACATTTTTTATTACTAAAATCATTTCTATTTGCTTATATTTGGAATTTTTGATTTCAAGTCCTCCAATATTTATTTTTATACATATTTTATATAATTTAGAAATATTTTAATTTATTCTCATTTTTTAAAAAAATTTTTTGCTGTTGAGAAAGTCTTACAGCCAGAACATACTCAGGTCGCTATGAAAAATTAAAGTTAGTATTAAAAAAAATTTTGTTTTTTCCTGGTTTTGCTATGAAAATAATTGTTAAAATTCAATAAGGAAACATATTTTCAATTCCATACTAACTTTTTTTCCAAAAATCTAAGAAACATAAATCAATTAAAATAAAAACTTTGTTAAAAATGTTTTTTATTTTATAAGTTTAAAAAACTGCAAAAATGTTTAACCTTTTACAATTGTGAAATATTGGCTTGTCAAACTTTTCAGAAAGAATTTTTATATTTAATCTGAATGTAAAACATAAATCATTTTTAATTCTACTGTCTCCAAGTTTTTTTTGAAAACTGATACCTATGTAGCCTTGAACGCTTTCATGGAACTTTTATGGTAGATTAATATGTATTGCATTGAAAGTTAATAAATTTTAGGATGCATTTAGTAAAAGGAGCAAAATATTAATTAGTTTAGTTTCTATTTCATGAATTCTCATTAGACGATATATCTCTAAATATAATTGTCTGCATTTAGCTCCGCAACAGTTAATTGTAATATTAAGTCAACAGAAAATAAATCTTGTCCTTTGAATGCTATTTTCTTTATATGTCAAAAGGTAATTCAAACTTCTTTCACACAAAAAGAAAATAAAGGAAATTTCCCTGAATAATCCAATTTCCAAGCCATACTTTATGGGGATATAATTGAAGAGTTACAGAAAAAAATACTCCCGTTTTCTAAAGACCCAATAAATAAGTCCTTAAACTCCATTGCTAGTTAAGTGTTTTCTGAAAACTAAGTCTGTTTTATAAATAAAATGAGTTTAGACATATTTATCCTTTATTTTAACTCGAAATAAATTCTTGGAGAGAACGGAAGTAGTCAAGGTTTTTCATCTCTTTATTTTCTTTATTTTAAACGCACCATGTATTTCACTTCCCTGCAATTATCGTGAAATTAGATAATTAAATTAAAATGACATTTCATTAATTTATTGTTTTTTAATATCTCATTCAGAGGCAACATGCGAATTATTAACTATATAATATTAATGGTATTATTCTTTCCATTAATTTAAAGCTATTTTAAAAAAACACCTTCGAAATTTAATTTCTTTCATTTTTAATAGCAACTGAGTCAAATAATTCTTTCCTTAGCGGCTTGACAGCCCAGGGTGGGCCTTGGTTTTCTCAAGAAGCCTTTTCCAGGTCGGCTCTCTTCCTGTTAGTGTTATCCAATTCTTTGTTCTTAAAACTAAGAGATCTTTTTCTAGGTCATTAATCCATCTAAGATTTGGCCTGCCCTTTCTTCATGTGCCAATTGGTTGAGCATTGACCTTTTTAGTGGTGTGGTCTTCATTCATTCTGGCAACGTAACCTGCCCATTTAATTTGTTGTATTTTGATGAAGTTAACTACATCAAATTCATTATATGATAGATAGAGCTCGAAATTTGATCTCCTTCTCCACGTTCCATTTTCCTGAATTCCTCCAAAACGAAATCTTAAAATCTTAATTTTTTGGATACTTATGTTCTCATCTATTCGAGACATGGACCAAGTTTCACATGCATAAGTTAATATCTTTAAATACTTTTATATAACAGAACGTTTATTTTTCTTTTGATTAAATTCGATTTCACATATTTTCGTATTCCATCAAAACATCTATTAGTCATAGTAATTCTTTTTTGGATTTCAGTAGTACAATCGTTTCTATTGTTAATTTCCGAACCTAACTAAATAAGTGGAACAAGTAAAATAATTACATTCATAAATTATTCATACTTTATTTAAAAAACATATAAATAATATTATTTATATTATTAAAAATATACATTCTCCAAATATTTAAACTCATACATATTTGTATTCAACCAAAATAATTTTTGGGTTGGTTGGTGTCTAGTCATGGACAATAATTAAATAGGACCAAAGGTCCTATAGACAGCCTCTGCAATCTGGATGCAGTTATCTTCTTATAAGTCATCACTGTATTTGTTGCTAATGTGCTGCAATTTTGCCAGAATGACAGGACAGCAGAAAAAATGTTATGTGTTAAGCTCAGTGTCGTGACAGTGTTTGCAGAAAGAGTGTTTTTTTCTCCCGTTGTTCTGAATTTTCATTCCCTTAAAACAGGAGGATCAAACTCGCGGCCCATAACAAACATCTTTGTTGCCCGGCTAGTATATCGGCGCACAATAATACATAATAAAAAGAAAAATTCTTCAAATAGGAAAGATAGTAGATGAGAAGAGATGTCAAATGTCAGGACGTAAACATCAATTTTTTTGTTCTTTTATTTATGTTTATTATAATGTATTATTCGAAATAAAATTACTTTTATTTGAATATAGATTTTGTTGCGGCCCACCTGCAGTTAAAATTTGTTTGCTTGGTTCAAGTTAGCCTTTGAGTTTGACACCCTTGACCTAAAGTGTCCTTTTCTGAGCTTTGTTAATGTGCTTGCCAGGATTCAACTCGTATTGATTTCAGGAATTTGGTGTTTCAGCATGATTTTTCTAACCTTAAGCCTCGATTTTGCTACTGAGTTTATATTGCTTAGGGCAGAGATACCCAACATTTTGTCTCGCTGGGCCGCATACATATGGCAGACATTTTACGCGGGCCGCAATATATGAGGATTAAGGGGGGAAACATTATAAGACCAAGACAAATTGAACTCTTAAAACGTGGAAAATTGATTAAAATATTATAACTCTTTTTTGGCTTTTAATACTTTATTAATTTCTATCGAACACACATAAAAAAAATTCGGTTTTATGCATTTTTCACCGAGTTATAGGTTAGATTCAGTTCCCTTTCATCCATGCTCAAGCTCCTGGTTTACATTCTACTGCCATATAAACAAAGCTTTCATTCCGTTTCATAACTTGATTTTTTTTCTTTCGACAAAGTCTCTCTTATTTTTATTTCAAATAATTTATCAAGTGCAGAATGGCAGCAAAGAGGAGTTTTCACTGAAATCAGTATGATTTGTTTATAATTTAAAATCAGTTTTATACCCATAAAATAGTCACTACTCCAGTTCAGTTCACTATTTCACTATTTGTTATTACTAACCGTTACAGTTGCAAATTTAAAAAAAAAGGTCTTGCAAATTCGTACCCGTACGACATCGACAACAAAATTGGTAAATCTGATTGGTTGATTGATAGAATTTCTCTTAACGTTTTTAATAAATTGTTCCTAAATAATTGAGTTTTTTTTTGTGCAATGGGCTATGAGCGGGCCACTCAGAAAAGCCCGGTGGGACGCAGGCTTAGGGTGACGAGCATTGCAGAGTTGGAGTTACTGTTAAGTTGCCTTGCTTTCTTAGCCAGAGTATTGGACGCCTTATCTTCATCTACATCAACATGCGCTGGAATCCATTGCATGATGTACTGTTTTTATCAAAACTGGGTACCTGATGAAGTGAGGATTAATCCATTCTCCAAATATCCACAGTGTACCAACTGGAGAACTTTAGGCCTAACAAATTTAACGTGCCTTAATCCCTCTTTACAACAGATTATTAACGGCATTATTACTCGACAGCAACAACGCCCGTAACGAGTTCGTGACCGTAACCACTTGACTAATACGACCACTTTAAAATACTGACTGAACTTTTCTGTCAGAACATTCGACCATTCACACTTTATAAAATTAAGGTATCCGAGTACGTTCAGAACCATGATTTAAAAAAAGCGTATGAATGGATAATTTTCATGATATTTAGTGTCTCTTGGATTTGAACACTTGTATAGAATTGTTTTAAAAATGAATATTCTTAGAATAAAAATTTATTTAAATGCAATATTTTAGCAAAAAATGAACTCAGAATTACCTGTTTTCAAAACATTCTCCTTTTATGAAAAATACTTCTATAAGAATAACATTTTGCTCATATAAAGCAAAGAGATTTCTCCAAAGGGCTTGAACTAGGATTTTTGAAAAATTCACATTATTTTTTTTCAAAGTTACTACGAATCGGTTTTTTTTATCTAAAAATTTCTCCACTGTGATGTGGTGAAAGTTATTATTACAGAAATTAATATTACAGAAAGTTATATATTACAGATGTTATAAGTTATATATTACAGAAATCCTAGTTCAGGATATGTACAGAAGTTTAAGCTATATTTAGGCAAAATATTATTATTATAAAAGCATTTTCCATAAAATGAGAATGTTTTGAAAATGGGTAATTCTATGTTCACTTTTTGCCAAAATATATTGCATCTAAACAATTTTTTACTGTAGTAATATTCTTAAAACAATTTTATACATGTATTCTAACCTAAGTAACACTAAATATCATAAAAAATATCCATTTATACTCTTTTGTAAAATAACAATTCCGAACGTAATCGGATACTTTAAATAAATTCATAATTCAAAACATTGTAATGTATTTAAACACTTTTATAATAGCTTTTTTAACAAACTGAAAATTAATTTTCCTCCACGTAATGCTTCATGTTTTGAATTTTTCAAAGCTCTACGCTATATTTTCAATATATTGTCACTTCCTACAAAAAGTTTCTTTTCTACTGTAATTTTAAATATTATTAAATTTAAGGAACATTTTTAAACCATTATATTGTTATGCAATCACCATTTTTTTATATACATTTATTGAGTTATTATTTTAAAACGAATATTTTCCAAAAAAGTTTTTAAGTTGTCAGATTGAAGGTGGGAAACTTGTTTTGGCTCACCGAGAGAGCGTAGGTTCGTAACGTTTTAAAATGATTGTATTCATTATAAAAAAATAATAAATATATGTTAAATAATAAAATGGCAGTTTAATTCCTTTTATTTATTATGCTAATTTCATTTTGTCTATAGCTGCACACAAGCACATTTAATTTTAGAATCAGTTTAATGAGACAAATGTACCCTGTGTACTTTTCATCCACTTTTTTAAAGTAGGAGCGAGATTGCTTGGGTGTTAAAATTCTCATCACAGTTTGCAAAATTTTGTAATTCAATTTGCATATATTTACTCCTATTATATTCATTCAAGAAAAGCAATTCTCACACCAAAATATGTCGACTAAAATAAAAAGAACAATTTCTGCGAAAATTTCTTCATGGAAATTTTTAACCTGACAAAGATTTGTAAAAGTCAATGTCATACTAACATTAAGCAGCTTTTTCACATTGTGATCTGACTTCAAGTCAATCAGTCGCTCCTCAGATCATGTTTCAATCTCAGCAATAATGGGATAATGGAGCAAATTGACGTTAGATCCAGTTTACTTAATATTTTGAAACTTCTAGTGACCTCGTCCTCTAAACTGCAGATGATCATTTAGTAGAAACACTTCCAACTACTTTGTTTTCGTTATAGAGAAAACTGGAAGAATTATCTTTGATCGGGCGTATGGGAAAGAAATCTCGATTCAAAGTGAATTTTCTGAATGTCTAGGTGGGGCTTGCATTAAAACTATTTGCGAGCCGCTAATCGCCTACCCTTGCTATAAGATAAATATTTTTTTTTAAAGTTTACTTTTTGAGAAATTGTGAGGGACTCAAAAGTTTACCATGGAATAACTCCATCTAACCAAGAAACTGCTAGAATAATCTTTAAACCGAGCTAGAACAAAAATTTATGTTGCACAAGCAGTAGAAAAAAAAAATTTAGTTTCCTCCTCTAATAATAGGAGAAAAAAAATTTTGGCCAAATTTTCCCAAAAGAAATCACATTAAAATTAGAAAATATTCGACCAATCACCATTGTTGTAATTAAAAAAGTTCAAAATAAATATCATATAAATGTATTTTACTAATTCCATAAAAATATACGGAAAAAACTTTCAGTACTTAATAAAAAAAAGTGCCATTTCATTCAGCTTTTCGAGAGTTCGAGAGTCTGTTATCACTTTTTCTGAAAAATATACTTAAACGCATATTTATTTGATTGCTTTTCAGTCTTCCAATTAAATGATTTTGTTTTTTGTTTTCTGGGATTAATATATTGATGATATTATTCTTTATATTACTTTAAATTTATTTTAAACATCTTCGGAATTTTATTTCTTTTATTTGTAACAGCAATTGCGTAAGTTATCTGCTGATTTAAATTAATAAAACAACCTTGAAACCCTAAGGGTTCGGGAGGCATACTCGTGGGTTTGTGGAGTCAAAATTTAAAAAAAAGGAAAAAATCCGAAAAGAAAATTATAAATGTGTATACAAAATGATTTCACGTTCTCTCTGAAGTTTGTATACCTACAAGTATCCAAAGCTCATCCCAATCTTTAAAAGTGAAAATTTTATTTATACGTAATGTATTGCTGTAATTTGTAATACTTTCTTTCAACTTTTACTATAATAAAATAAAATATTATTAAAACGTTTTTTTCTTTATTTGTATAACCTACTAGTTTGTGAATATTCTATTGTTTATGATTCTGGGTTCCACGAAATAATTTTTTACTTGTTAGTAAAAGGTTTTACAAAACTAAATATTTTTCTAATAGAAAATGCACCTTTTTTCATGTGTTGGAAACGCATATATAATAAACTAGAGGGTACAACTTATCGACGTATCAACCCATTCGACGAGATAATATCTAAATCTAAGTAAAAGCAGCTCCTAAATTTAGGCTGAAAATTCATGCAAAATACACAGGATTTCTTACACAGCTGTAAGCATTTTAATGCCATTCAAAGTAATGTAGTTAAGGGAAATTTATTTCTCAACGTGAGTGGCTGCAAAAATGAAATATAAAAACTAATTAATAGCATAATAGAAAATATGACTGCAGATAACCTCGATAAATCTATATTTTGACAGTTTGTGTAAAAAATACTAGCTCATATCCCAGTTACATAATATAATCCATGGGATAATATGGCACTCGGATAACAAGTTAATATGAATGTGCGTAAATTATATTGATATTGCATTAAAATTTTTACTACAGTACAATAATTTTTATTGTGCTTACATAAAATACTACAACATGTTGTAGCGCTGTCTCATTAGACAAACGCTTTACGACAATACTTGTCAATTTAATGTACGAGGGTAAGCAGAGTGGCAAGATGTGTCATTGTATTCTTCAAAAAGAGACCACGTATTCTTCCTTCATGCCTGGGGGCGGGTAAGCAGATGCTGAGCCGGTTCTGGAAACATCTTTGATGATACCACAACTCTTCCTTCTCCGACACCAAAACGGTTTCAGTCTCAACGATTTACAAATGGGACACTTCTATTGAATGATTTCCATTGTTTGTTTCCTTCGCACATGAGGGTCGTAAATTACTTGAAAGAAAAGAATTCCGGCCTGTTGAAAAAGACAAACCCAAGAGGGTATTCTCAGTGTCAAAGTGACGAGCCAACTGACAGTCCATAGTGTACGAGGTACGGCAACATAGTTGATTTTAGACATGACAGAATATTTTCTCAAGAATCAACGGATTTGGAGCCAAGATAAAGAATGCCGGGTGCAAATCCGCTACACTCGCCAATCAGAGAGATTACTGGGGGGGGGGAGACTCACCGAGGTGGTTTAAAAGGTCGGTTAAAAAGGTGACAAGGTTCTTCTTTGCCAGTTTTTCTTCTTCTTGGATCACTCGAGAAAGAGGTTGCAGGGACAGCCGTTCAGAAAGGATCAAGAGAAAGGAATTACAATAACCTCTTATATAAAATACGGTGTGATGGAGTCTGTGTAGCTGCAGCTCCCAGTGATTGATCGGCTGCGGTGCCAGCGAAAGGGGTTGCGGGGACAGCCGCATCTGGGGTTTTGCGGGCTCACTACGGCACAATGTTGACCTATCTAAATATTATATGTAAGGTATATTCTTTTAAGTATGTATGGAATGAGGTTCCCCCAAAATACTTATAGTTCTAAGGGTTATGTGAAAACCATTCACTGATCTAATCAATTCCTTCACCTCTACCTTTTTAAATAAAATCACGAAAAGTAACTCATTTGTAGTAGCATTAATGAAAATTTATTTTTTAATTAAAAATTCTAATACAATTCTATTTATTTCTTTTATTCTAAAGATAAACCTCTGCATGCCTTTTAAGACCAAAACAGCTGGATTTTAAAAGAAAACAATTATAACACGGACAATAGTTAAAAGTGTGAGTGACACTAGAAGCCGATAAGGGTTCCTTATATAACAGGAACTAACTATTTTAAAATAAGCGTCATCCACTTCAAACTTTTTGAAACTTGACAGTCTGCTCTGCCTGTCAATAGCTCTTAAAAGTTCATAAAACCCGAGTGATATAATTGACATTAACATTCATTGCACGTTGGAAGAGAGTAAACGCGACGTCATTTTGGGAAGGAATGAACGAGTTAGAGAATATTTAATTATGCGAATGACAAATTTTACGTAAAGTGCTGTTTGTATTTCTTAATTAAATTCTGGAATAACTTATATTTCTGAATTATTACAGTCGAAATGAATACGATTTTATAAAAAAAAAATATATATATTAATTTATTCTCAGAAAGGAATATTTTTATTGATTAAAATTACTGAATCCGTAAGCAATAAATAAAATTAACTAATTAATTACTTATTTGAATAAATATAATTCATGCTAATGTTTAATGTATGAAAATGACACATTCAAAATACATTAAATGGCAAAATGTGAATTAATCAATATTTTTATATTTATATTCACGCATTTTATTTTATGAATTTTAGCTATGAGAAATTACAGTTGTAGAATTAATTTTAAATCCCTAGAAGAAATTCTAAGCTATCATTTGAAATGATTGTATAAAATCAATCCACAAGGACGTTATAATAAAAAAATCGTGTAAATCCCCATACTTAAAATTTTGTCAGCATGTTACTTTTGTTGAATAGAGATCACCAAAAACGGATTTTATGGAAATCTGCTATTGTGGGAGGTCTGAGGTATTATTGGAGCTTATAAATAAAATAAATTCCCATTTTCGAGGTACTTGACCTACAACAATGAAATTAGATATGGGTGTTTCATTTATTGTTTTTAAATTCACAAAAAATATGTCTTACAGAAATGAATTCTCAAGAGGTGTTACGGTGCTTAGTGATAAAAAAAATCGTGTTTGAACTATTACGTTATACTCTCTGTTAGAGCTTATTATGTTGAGCTTATTTCATTATGTTTTTTTAGTAAAAGTCCACTAAAAATGGATTTTAGCGCTAAAATCCTTTATCCCAATAACAATGGAAAGAGTTATGAAAGCGTAAAAGATAATACAGCTTCAAATTAAGAAATTCAAGTCCTGTCGTTTTAAATCAAAAAGGTTTACGATAATGAATCAAAGCTATCGAACGCTTTACGTGTACGTAAGATAAATAAATTATATTTTAAATATTATAAACGGTTTATACATACAACATCATGAAATACCGAGTGAAGTGGTAGGGTAACGGCTAGTAATTGTACAAAGAAAGGAAATATTTTCTTCAAAATTTTACCCTAAATTTGTGATAGTTCGTTCGATTTTTAAAATATTTTAGGGAAATTATCGCTTTGTTTTGAAAATGGATGGATTAATTGCGCATTATTTAGAATAATGTTTAAGACACTGATATGTAGAATGACATTCTCGTAAAAATAGTCACCGTATATTTTTTATTATCAATTGACGAATATAAGCCCAGAAAGTATGTTTTTTCTTTGAAAAATTTACCCAAAGTTATAAATTTGTATATAAGCGGTATTGAAAAAAAAATAATAACAATAATAAGCTCATGTACGTTTATAAAATATTTCAACATGAGGGTGAAAATGTTGCTAAGTCAGTAAAAGAGGTGAAAATTTTTCCAATCGAATTATTTTAAAGTAAAATGCTAACTGTATCACTTTTTTTGTTAAATGCGGTGTATAGCACGCACCGGTGTTTAACGCGCACATATACTTTCGACCTGCATTTTTAATTTTTAGATAGATTCGTCATATAATGCGCATCCTCCCCCTTTCCGAAAAAAAACCTCGCTTCTCAAAAGCATCATTTGCATTCAGATATCCCAATGAGAGATTTACAAAACTATTTGGAAAAGGATTCTAAAGGATTTATGTGATTTTATACTTCTTTTGGAATAAAAATTACATTCAAAACCCACTAAAGGTTAAAACACTCCCATTGCTTGAACATGGCCAATGGAAAATTTCCAAAAGAAAAAAAAAACTTTTCTAAATTACGTTTTTCTTAGATTAGCGGATCTGCATAAAAGCCGGGCCCAAACTTTCACTTTAAAATTGCTACAAAAATTTTCAGCTTATACACTAGGTTAAATCGTGGCTATATGGAGAAAAAATCATTTATTATCGGAACCTACTTATGTGGAAAAGATAATCTATGGTATGGAGATAAGGAGAAAAAAGTAACTAAAAATAATTTCAAAATTTAATGTTACCAAAAAGGGGTTGAATTTTCGAAATTACCGTAAAAACTTAATTTTGGTTAGATGATTTCAGACTCGAAATGAAAGTATTTTTGTACAATATATATAACCAAAGTCTACAATTGCTTTTAAGTGAATACTGAGTTGTACAATTTACATTTCCTACTACCCAATCTCATTCTCTGTGTTGTCGATCCCAGATTTTCCTGTTTTTCGCTTTATTTTTTCACTTTTATTTTTCGCGGCAGTAGATTATTTTTAGAATTTAATACTAAAGCAGCTCTTAAATTTATCTGATGTTTTTTATCTTGTAACTATTTAGTAAGTGTCCCTCGTCGCAATAAATATTATAATAAAAAAGTACTAAATTTCATATTTTTGTTAAGCAAAAATTACTTTCACTTTTTAACATTTCACAGCTCACATACCTAAAAAAATTCATTCCCCTTATGCCAGTACTTAAAATCATATTTTTTTAATTTTATTTTTCCTTTTACCTGTACACAAAGCACATCATTTCTGCATAGGTAGGTACGTTTTTAATTCTGCAAAAAAATTCGGTTTATTATATTATACATTGAAATATACAGTAGATTTCACAGAACGGAATAGATGTTGCATTTATCATTTAAAATTTTTCACAAAATCATTGATTGACAAAAGGCTGCACTAATACACTGACAGTAAATAATAAAAATACATTTAGTATCACATTTCAAGGTTAAAGTTCTTTTCCGTATTACCTTAGGAAAAACTGTGGATTAAGTTTATAAATGTGTCACGGCTTTAATATGATACATTTTTATAGAAAAATAACAATCCTCAAAGGACATTAATACGACCTTTCAAGAGCAATACGCTATCCATTTCTCTAACCAATACTACACATTAGCCGATAAAGAACCATTTATAAAAAACTTTCAGAGCCCCTCCCAAACAATTCATAGTAATATTTGTTCCAAGTTACCTACAACAATATATTCATTGAGAAAAGGAACCTCGCCACTATTTTTGTTCGCTATTTATAAACTCGAAATATTTAAGCTGAAAAGAAGAAAAGAAAAGGACGGAATAGAGAGAAAAAGTTTCGGTTTGTTGATTGAGTGTTTCTATTCTTTCAGCGTAACTTACCAGCAATTAAATGTGTGACGAAACTGTAGAAAGGTTCTTTCTTTCCTGTTAAAAGGTCAGACCCCGGAACAGTTAATCGAAAGAATAAATATTTATAATGCTGTTACCATGTTTAACCTGCTCAAAATTAAGTAATAGGCTTGTCCGTATCATTTAAAGAAGACTCTAGTACGAGTATGTGTTTCTGCTAAAGTGCAGAAAACAGTTAATCTGCAGATTGGTTTGGTAATTTGCACATTAACTATAATGATCCGTTAAAGTACGGAAAAATGTTTCTTTCTCAAATTCGTAATATGCACATTACCTGCTTGCCACTCGATAACCCCTTAATTGCCATCGTGTATATATATACGTCTTGCTCAACCGGTGGGTTAAATGTCCCGGCCGTATATATACGTCATTCCGAAATACGAACCATTTCTTTGCGCTGCTATCAAAAACTATTTCGAAGGATTTAGAATATCACAAAATTACCTCGAGAGCGTTTGGGAAAGATTTACGTATCTTAGAGAAAAATTTGCTTGTTTATGCCTCTTTTCCCTGCAATATACTACATACGTACGCTTATGTAAAAAACGGTGGCACTGGCGAATCGCGTAACTTTTAATCGGCAGTTAAGAGATTAAAGTGAAAATGAGATCTTTGGTAGAACAACAGCTACGTCTATGTTCGCTTAAATTAAATGTTGCTTATTTATTTATTGAAATTTAAGGAATCAAGTTAATACAATCGAACAATTAACCCATTAGTTGATAGAATAAATCATCAATCAATTAAAAAACTCTATAAGATACAAAATCAAAAGTAACATATTCTCCACAGTCACTATGTTTCTAAATTTTTAGGATATCTTATTCTGAGATGAATCAACGTTCAATTAAAATTCCAAACAAGAAGAAGTGAGAAAAAAATTTAATTTTTTATTTCACGATACGGAAACTGCAAATTTGAAGATTACCTAGTTAAAATGCGGAAAACTCTTGATTTCGCATATTAACGGAGTAAATTTGTCAATCTACAGATCCTCTAGGTAATCTGCGCATTAACGGCTCTCAAGCTTTAATGTAACATATCCATATCGCATACGTACAAATGTTAAATTGTAAAATAAAAATAAATAAATAATCATTCAGAAATGTTAAACATGTAGTACTAGGGCTATTTTGAAGTTAAATTTTATTAGAACGTTTTCTGGTTTTGGGAGGAATAAATGTCATAAGGATAAAAGACTAAAAAGTAAACTGTACATGGTGAATTTTTCAGATCAATAAAGAAAATGAACTAACGTACATTAAACGCGCAAATATTTTTTAAAACTGATTCTGTTTTCTTTTATTTAAAATTATGGTAAAAGTGAGAGAATTGATTACTATTCTAAATATTTATATGGCTTAAAAATTCCATGGTAAGAAATCACATCTTAAACTTTAAAGAATAATTTCCATAATTTTAAAGATTTTAAATAGATGAAGGGCATTTACAAAGCAGATTTCATTACAAAAAGTAATAAAAAATCTTAGCCAATAATATGGTTACAAAAT
>BMAO01005676.1:0-16368 GCA_019973975.1 Trichonephila clavata
TTTACATGAGAAAATTGAGTTTTGGTTGGAATAGGAGTTAGAAATTTTTTCCCGTTCATGACGTCTCCTGCCAAATATCCATAAAATGTGAAAACTTTTTATTGCAATAACTTTTGATCTAATTGAAATTTTGAAAAGAGCTACATGTATTCGTGATCAGCGTCGGATTTTACATGAGAAAATTGAGTTTGGTTGGAATAGGAGTTAGAAATTTTTTCCCGGTTCATGACGTCTCCCCTGCCAAATATCCATAAAATGTGAAAATTTTTATTGCAATAACTTTTGATCTAATTGAAATTTTGAAAAGAGCTACATGTATTCGTGATCAGCGTCGGACTTTACATGAGAAAATTGAGTTTGGTTGGAATAGGAGTTAGAAATTTTTTCCCTGTTCATGACGCTCCCCTGCCAAATATCCATAAAATGTGAAAATTTTTATTGCAATAACTTTTGATCTAATTGAAATTTTGAAAAGAGCTACATGTATTCGTGATCAGCGTCGGATTTTACATGAGAAAATTGAGTTTGGTTGGAATAGGAGTTAGAAATTTTTTCCCTGTTCATGACGTCTCCCCTGCCAAATATCCATAAAATGTGAAAATTTTTATTGCAATAACTTTTGATCTAATTGAAATTTTGAAAAGAGCTACATGTATTCGTGATCAGCGTCGGATTTTACATGAGAAAATTGAGTTTGGTTGGAATAGGAGTTAGAAATTTTTTCCCTGTTCATGACGTCTCCCCTGCCAAATATCCATAAAATGTGAAAATTTTTTATTGCAATAACTTTTGATCTAATTGAAATTTTGAAAAGAGCTACATGTATTCGTGATCAGCGTCGGATTTTACATGAGAAAATTGAGTTTGGTTGGAATAGGAGTTAGAAATTTTTTCCCTGTTCATGACGCCTCCCTGCCAAATATCCATAAAATGTGAAAACTTTTTATTGCAATAACTTTTGATCTAATTGAAATTTTGAAAAGAGCTACATGTATTCGTGATCAGCGTCGGACTTTACATGAGAAAATTGAGTTTGGTTGGAATAGGAGTTAGAAATTTTTTCCCTGTTCATGACGTCTCCCTGCCAAATATCCATAAAATGTGAAAACTTTTTATTGCAATAACTTTTGATCTAATTGAAATTTTGAAAAGAGCTACATGTATTCGTGATCAGCGTCGGACTTTACATGAGAAAATTGAGTTTGGTTGGAATAGGAGTTAGAAATTTTTTCCCTGTTCATGACGCCTCCCCTGCCAAATATCCATAAAATGTGAAAACTTTTTATTGCAATAACTTTTGATCTAATTGAAATTTTGAAAAGAGCTACATGTATTCGTGATCAGCGTCGGACTTTACATGAGAAAATTGAGTTTGGTTGGAATAGGAGTTAGAAATTTTTTCCCTGTTCATGACGCTCCCCTGCCAAATATCCATAAAATGTGAAAACTTTTTATTGCAATAACTTTTGATCTAATTGAAATTTTGAAAAGAGCTACATGTATTCGTGATCAGCGTCGGACTTTACATGAGAAAATTGAGTTTTGTTGGAATAGGAGTTAGAAATTTTTTCCCTGTTCATGACGTCTCCCCTGCCAAATATCCATAAAATGTGAAAACTTTTTATTGCAATAACTTTTGATCTAATTGAAATTTTGAAAAGAGCTACATGTATTCGTGATCAGCGTCGGACTTTACATGAGAAAATTGAGTTTTGTTGGAATAGGAGTTAGAAATTTTTTCCCTGTTCATGACGCCTCCCCTGCCAAATATCCATAAAATGTGAAAATTTTTATTGCAATAACTTTTGATCTAATTGAAATTTTGAAAAGAGCTACATGTATTCGTGATCAGCGTCGGACTTTACATGAGAAAATTGAGTTTGGTTGGAATAGGAGTTAGAAATTTTTTCCCTGTTCATGACGCCTCCCCTGCCAAATATCCATAAAATGTGAAAACTTTTTATTGCAATAACTTTTGATCTAATTGAAATTTTGAAAAGAGCTACATGTATTCGTGATCAGCGTCGGACTTTACATGAGAAAATTGAGTTTGGTTGGAATAGGAGTTAGAAATTTTTTCCCTGTTCATGACGCTCCCCTGCCAAATATCCATAAAATGTGAAAATTTTTATTGCAATAACTTTTGATCTAATTGAAATTTTGAAAAGAGCTACATGTATTCGTGATCAGCGTCGGACTTTACATGAGAAAATTGAGTTTTGTTGGAATAGGAGTTAGAAATTTTTTCCCTGTTCATGACGTCTCCCCTGCCAAATATCCATAAAATGTGAAAATTTTTATTGCAATAACTTTTGATCTAATTGAAATTTTGAAAAGAGCTACATGTATTCGTGATCAGCGTCGGACTTTACATGAGAAAATTGAGTTTGTTGGAATAGGAGTTAGAAATTTTTTCCCTGTTCATGACGCTCCCCTGCCAAATATCCATAAAATGTGAAAACTTTTTATTGCAATAACTTTTGATCTAATTGAAATTTTGAAAAGAGCTACATGTATTCGTGATCAGCGTCGGACTTTACATGAGAAAATTGAGTTTTGTTGGAATAGGAGTTAGAAATTTTTTCCCTGTTCATGACGCCTCCCCTGCCAAATATCCATAAAATGTGAAAACTTTTTATTGCAATAACTTTTGATCTAATTGAAATTTTGAAAAGAGCTACATGTATTCGTGATCAGCGTCGGACTTTACATGAGAAAATTGAGTTTTGTTGGAATAGGAGTTAGAAATTTTTTCCCTGTTCATGACGCCTCCCCTGCCAAATATCCATAAAATGTGAAAATTTTTATTGCAATAACTTTTGATCTAATTGAAATTTTGAAAAGAGCTACATGTATTCGTGATCAGCGTCGGATTTACATGAGAAAATTGAGTTTGGTTGGAATAGGAGTTAGAAATTTTTTCCCTGTTCATGACGTCTCCCCTGCCAAATATCCATAAAATGTGAAAACTTTTTATTGCAATAACTTTTGATCTAATTGAAATTTTGAAAAGAGCTACATGTATTCGTGATCAGCGTCGGACTTTACATGAGAAAATTGAGTTTGTTGGAATAGGAGTTAGAAATTTTTTCCCTGTTCATGACGCTCCCCTGCCAAATAT
This sequence comes from Trichonephila clavata, assembly GCA_019973975.1. Taxonomy (NCBI): domain Eukaryota; kingdom Metazoa; phylum Arthropoda; class Arachnida; order Araneae; family Nephilidae; genus Trichonephila; species Trichonephila clavata. The sequence goes on from BMAO01005676.1 coordinate 3,122, forward strand.
CCATAAAATGTGAAAACTTTTTATTGCAATAACTTTTGATCTAATTGAAATTTTGAAAAGAGCTACATGTATTCGTGATCAGCGTCGGACTTTACATGAGAAAATTGAGTTTGGTTGGAATAGGAGTTAGAAATTTTTTCCCTGTTCATGACGTCTCCCCTGCCAAATATCCATAAAATGTGAAAACTTTTTATTGCAATAACTTTTGATCTAATTGAAATTTTGAAAAGAGCTACATGTATTCGTGATCAGCGTCGGACTTTACATGAGAAAATTGAGTTTTGTTGGAATAGGAGTTAGAAATTTTTTCCCTGTTCATGACGCCTCCCCTGCCAAATATCCATAAAATGTGAAAACTTTTTATTGCAATAACTTTTGATCTAATTGAAATTTTGAAAAGAGCTACATGTATTCGTGATCAGCGTCGGACTTTACATGAGAAAATTGAGTTTTGTTGGAATAGGAGTTAGAAATTTTTTCCCTGTTCATGACGCCTCCCCTGCCAAATATCCATAAAATGTGAAAACTTTTTATTGCAATAACTTTTGATCTAATTGAAATTTTGAAAAGAGCTACATGTATTCGTGATCAGCGTCGGACTTTACATGAGAAAATTGAGTTTTGTTGGAATAGGAGTTAGAAATTTTTTCCCTGTTCATGACGCCTCCCCTGCCAAATATCCATAAAATGTGAAAACTTTTTATTGCAATAACTTTTGATCTAATTGAAATTTTGAAAAGAGCTACATGTATTCGTGATCAGCGTCGGACTTTACATGAGAAAATTGAGTTTGGTTGGAATAGGAGTTAGAAATTTTTTCCCTGTTCATGACGTCTCCCCTGCCAAATATCCATAAAATGTGAAAATTTTTATTGCAATAACTTTTGATCTAATTGAAATTTTGAAAAGAGCTACATGTATTCGTGATCAGCGTCGGACTTTACATGAGAAAATTGAGTTTGGTTGGAATAGGAGTTAGAAATTTTTTCCCTGTTCATGACGCCTCCCCTGCCAAATATCCATAAAATGTGAAAACTTTTTATTGCAATAACTTTTGATCTAATTGAAATTTTGAAAAGAGCTACATGTATTCGTGATCAGCGTCGGACTTTACATGAGAAAATTGAGTTTGGTTGGAATAGGAGTTAGAAATTTTTTCCCTGTTCATGACGTCTCCCCTGCCAAATATCCATAAAATGTGAAAACTTTTTATTGCAATAACTTTTGATCTAATTGAAATTTTGAAAAGAGCTACATGTATTCGTGATCAGCGTCGGACTTTACATGAGAAAATTGAGTTTGTTGGAATAGGAGTTAGAAATTTTTTCCCTGTTCATGACGTCTCCCCTGCCAAATATCCATAAAATGTGAAAACTTTTTATTGCAATAACTTTTGATCTAATTGAAATTTTGAAAAGAGCTACATGTATTCGTGATCAGCGTCGGACTTTACATGAGAAAATTGAGTTTGGTTGGAATAGGAGTTAGAAATTTTTTCCCTGTTCATGACGCCTCCCCTGCCAAATATCCATAAAATGTGAAAACTTTTTATTGCAATAACTTTTGATCTAATTGAAATTTTGAAAAGAGCTACATGTATTCGTGATCAGCGTCGGACTTTACATGAGAAAATTGAGTTTTGTTGGAATAGGAGTTAGAAATTTTTTCCCTGTTCATGACGCCTCCCCTGCCAAATATCCATAAAATGTGAAAACTTTTTATTGCAATAACTTTTGATCTAATTGAAATTTTGAAAAGAGCTACATGTATTCGTGATCAGCGTCGGACTTTACATGAGAAAATTGAGTTTGTTGGAATAGGAGTTAGAAATTTTTTCCCTGTTCATGACGCCTCCCCTGCCAAATATCCATAAAATGTGAAAACTTTTTATTGCAATAACTTTTGATCTAATTGAAATTTTGAAAAGAGCTACATGTATTCGTGATCAGCGTCGGACTTTACATGAGAAAATTGAGTTTGTTGGAATAGGAGTTAGAAATTTTTTCCCTGTTCATGACGCCTCCCCTGCCAAATATCCATAAAATGTGAAAACTTTTTATTGCAATAACTTTTGATCTAATTGAAATTTTGAAAAGAGCTACATGTATTCGTGATCAGCGTCGGACTTTACATGAGAAAATTGAGTTTGGTTGGAATAGGAGTTAGAAATTTTTTCCCTGTTCATGACGTCTCCCCTGCCAAATATCCATAAAATGTGAAAACTTTTTATTGCAATAACTTTTGATCTAATTGAAATTTTGAAAAGAGCTACATGTATTCGTGATCAGCGTCGGACTTTACATGAGAAAATTGAGTTTGTTGGAATAGGAGTTAGAAATTTTTTCCCTGTTCATGACGCCTCCCCTGCCAAATATCCATAAAATGTGAAAACTTTTTATTGCAATAACTTTTGATCTAATTGAAATTTTGAAAAGAGCTACATGTATTCGTGATCAGCGTCGGACTTTACATGAGAAAATTGAGTTTGGTTGGAATAGGAGTTAGAAATTTTTTCCCTGTTCATGACGCCTCCCCTGCCAAATATCCATAAAATGTGAAAACTTTTTATTGCAATAACTTTTGATCTAATTGAAATTTTGAAAAGAGCTACATGTATTCGTGATCAGCGTCGGACTTTACATGAGAAAATTGAGTTTGGTTGGAATAGGAGTTAGAAATTTTTTCCCTGTTCATGACGCCTCCCCTGCCAAATATCCATAAAATGTGAAAACTTTTTATTGCAATAACTTTTGATCTAATTGAAATTTTGAAAAGAGCTACATGTATTCGTGATCAGCGTCGGACTTTACATGAGAAAATTGAGTTTGGTTGGAATAGGAGTTAGAAATTTTTTCCCTGTTCATGACGTCTCCCCTGCCAAATATCCATAAAATGTGAAAACTTTTTATTGCAATAACTTTTGATCTAATTGAAATTTTGAAAAGAGCTACATGTATTCGTGATCAGCGTCGGACTTTACATGAGAAAATTGAGTTTGTTGGAATAGGAGTTAGAAATTTTTTCCCTGTTCATGACGCCTCCCCTGCCAAATATCCATAAAATGTGAAAACTTTTTATTGCAATAACTTTTGATCTAATTGAAATTTTGAAAAGAGCTACATGTATTCGTGATCAGCGTCGGACTTTACATGAGAAAATTGAGTTTTGTTGGAATAGGAGTTAGAAATTTTTTCCCTGTTCATGACGCCTCCCCTGCCAAATATCCATAAAATGTGAAAACTTTTTATTGCAATAACTTTTGATCTAATTGAAATTTTGAAAAGAGCTACATGTATTCGTGATCAGCGTCGGACTTTACATGAGAAAATTGAGTTTTGTTGGAATAGGAGTTAGAAATTTTTTCCCTGTTCATGACGCCTCCCCTGCCAAATATCCATAAAATGTGAAAACTTTTTATTGCAATAACTTTTGATCTAATTGAAATTTTGAAAAGAGCTACATGTATTCGTGATCAGCGTCGGACTTTACATGAGAAAATTGAGTTTGGTTGGAATAGGAGTTAGAAATTTTTTCCCTGTTCATGACGCCTCCCCTGCCAAATATCCATAAAATGTGAAAATTTTTATTGCAATAACTTTTGATCTAATTGAAATTTTGAAAAGAGCTACATGTATTCGTGATCAGCGTCGGACTTTACATGAGAAAATTGAGTTTGGTTGGAATAGGAGTTAGAAATTTTTTCCCTGTTCATGACGTCTCCCCTGCCAAATATCCATAAAATGTGAAAACTTTTTATTGCAATAACTTTTGATCTAATTGAAATTTTGAAAAGAGCTACATGTATTCGTGATCAGCGTCGGACTTTACATGAGAAAATTGAGTTTGTTGGAATAGGAGTTAGAAATTTTTTCCCTGTTCATGACGCCTCCCCTGCCAAATATCCATAAAATGTGAAAACTTTTTATTGCAATAACTTTTGATCTAATTGAAATTTTGAAAAGAGCTACATGTATTCGTGATCAGCGTCGGACTTTACATGAGAAAATTGAGTTTGTTGGAATAGGAGTTAGAAATTTTTTCCCTGTTCATGACGTCTCCCCTGCCAAATATCCATAAAATGTGAAAACTTTTTATTGCAATAACTTTTGATCTAATTGAAATTTTGAAAAGAGCTACATGTATTCGTGATCAGCGTCGGACTTTACATGAGAAAATTGAGTTTGGTTGGAATAGGAGTTAGAAATTTTTTCCCTGTTCATGACGTCTCCCCTGCCAAATATCCATAAAATGTGAAAACTTTTTATTGCAATAACTTTTGATCTAATTGAAATTTTGAAAAGAGCTACATGTATTCGTGATCAGCGTCGGACTTTACATGAGAAAATTGAGTTTGGTTGGAATAGGAGTTAGAAATTTTTTCCCTGTTCATGACGCCTCCCCTGCCAAATATCCATAAAATGTGAAAATTTTTATTGCAATAACTTTTGATCTAATTGAAATTTTGAAAAGAGCTACATGTATTCGTGATCAGCGTCGGACTTTACATGAGAAAATTGAGTTTTGTTGGAATAGGAGTTAGAAATTTTTTCCCTGTTCATGACGCCTCCCCTGCCAAATATCCATAAAATGTGAAAACTTTTTATTGCAATAACTTTTGATCTAATTGAAATTTTGAAAAGAGCTACATGTATTCGTGATCAGCGTCGGACTTTACATGAGAAAATTGAGTTTGTTGGAATAGGAGTTAGAAATTTTTTCCCTGTTCATGACGTCTCCCCTGCCAAATATCCATAAAATGTGAAAACTTTTTATTGCAATAACTTTTGATCTAATTGAAATTTTGAAAAGAGCTACATGTATTCGTGATCAGCGTCGGACTTTACATGAGAAAATTGAGTTTGGTTGGAATAGGAGTTAGAAATTTTTTCCCTGTTCATGACGCCTCCCCTGCCAAATATCCATAAAATGTGAAAACTTTTTATTGCAATAACTTTTGATCTAATTGAAATTTTGAAAAGAGCTACATGTATTCGTGATCAGCGTCGGACTTTACATGAGAAAATTGAGTTTGGTTGGAATAGGAGTTAGAAATTTTTTCCCTGTTCATGACGCCTCCCCTGCCAAATATCCATAAAATGTGAAAACTTTTTATTGCAATAACTTTTGATCTAATTGAAATTTTGAAAAGAGCTACATGTATTCGTGATCAGCGTCGGACTTTACATGAGAAAATTGAGTTTGTTGGAATAGGAGTTAGAAATTTTTTCCCTGTTCATGACGCCTCCCCTGCCAAATATCCATAAAATGTGAAAATTTTTATTGCAATAACTTTTGATCTAATTGAAATTTTGAAAAGAGCTACATGTATTCGTGATCAGCGTCGGACTTTACATGAGAAAATTGAGTTTGTTGGAATAGGAGTTAGAAATTTTTTCCCTGTTCATGACGCTCCCCTGCCAAATATCCATAAAATGTGAAAATTTTTATTGCAATAACTTTTGATCTAATTGAAATTTTGAAAAGAGCTACATGTATTCGTGATCAGCGTCGGACTTTACATGAGAAAATTGAGTTTGTTGGAATAGGAGTTAGAAATTTTTTCCCTGTTCATGACGTCTCCCCTGCCAAATATCCATAAAATGTGAAAACTTTTTATTGCAATAACTTTTGATCTAATTGAAATTTTGAAAAGAGCTACATGTATTCGTGATCAGCGTCGGACTTTACATGAGAAAATTGAGTTTGTTGGAATAGGAGTTAGAAATTTTTTCCCTGTTCATGACGCCTCCCCTGCCAAATATCCATAAAATGTGAAAACTTTTTATTGCAATAACTTTTGATCTAATTGAAATTTTGAAAAGAGCTACATGTATTCGTGATCAGCGTCGGACTTTACATGAGAAAATTGAGTTTGTTGGAATAGGAGTTAGAAATTTTTTCCCTGTTCATGACGCTCCCCTGCCAAATATCCATAAAATGTGAAAACTTTTTATTGCAATAACTTTTGATCTAATTGAAATTTTGAAAAGAGCTACATGTATTCGTGATCAGCGTCGGACTTTACATGAGAAAATTGAGTTTGGTTGGAATAGGAGTTAGAAATTTTTTCCCTGTTCATGACGCCTCCCCTGCCAAATATCCATAAAATGTGAAAACTTTTTATTGCAATAACTTTTGATCTAATTGAAATTTTGAAAAGAGCTACATGTATTCGTGATCAGCGTCGGACTTTACATGAGAAAATTGAGTTTGGTTGGAATAGGAGTTAGAAATTTTTTCCCTGTTCATGACGTCTCCCCTGCCAAATATCCATAAAATGTGAAAACTTTTTATTGCAATAACTTTTGATCTAATTGAAATTTTGAAAAGAGCTACATGTATTCGTGATCAGCGTCGGACTTTACATGAGAAAATTGAGTTTGGTTGGAATAGGAGTTAGAAATTTTTTCCCTGTTCATGACGCCTCCCCTGCCAAATATCCATAAAATGTGAAAACTTTTTATTGCAATAACTTTTGATCTAATTGAAATTTTGAAAAGAGCTACATGTATTCGTGATCAGCGTCGGACTTTACATGAGAAAATTGAGTTTGGTTGGAATAGGAGTTAGAAATTTTTTCCCTGTTCATGACGCCTCCCCTGCCAAATATCCATAAAATGTGAAAACTTTTTATTGCAATAACTTTTGATCTAATTGAAATTTTGAAAAGAGCTACATGTATTCGTGATCAGCGTCGGACTTTACATGAGAAAATTGAGTTTTGTTGGAATAGGAGTTAGAAATTTTTTCCCTGTTCATGACGCCTCCCCTGCCAAATATCCATAAAATGTGAAAACTTTTTATTGCAATAACTTTTGATCTAATTGAAATTTTGAAAAGAGCTACATGTATTCGTGATCAGCGTCGGACTTTACATGAGAAAATTGAGTTTGGTTGGAATAGGAGTTAGAAATTTTTTCCCTGTTCATGACGTCTCCCCTGCCAAATATCCATAAAATGTGAAAACTTTTTATTGCAATAACTTTTGATCTAATTGAAATTTTGAAAAGAGCTACATGTATTCGTGATCAGCGTCGGACTTTACATGAGAAAATTGAGTTTGGTTGGAATAGGAGTTAGAAATTTTTTCCCTGTTCATGACGCCTCCCCTGCCAAATATCCATAAAATGTGAAAACTTTTTATTGCAATAACTTTTGATCTAATTGAAATTTTGAAAAGAGCTACATGTATTCGTGATCAGCGTCGGACTTTACATGAGAAAATTGAGTTTTGTTGGAATAGGAGTTAGAAATTTTTTCCCTGTTCATGACGCCTCCCCTGCCAAATATCCATAAAATGTGAAAACTTTTTATTGCAATAACTTTTGATCTAATTGAAATTTTGAAAAGAGCTACATGTATTCGTGATCAGCGTCGGACTTTACATGAGAAAATTGAGTTTTGTTGGAATAGGAGTTAGAAATTTTTTCCCTGTTCATGACGTCTCCCCTGCCAAATATCCATAAAATGTGAAAACTTTTTATTGCAATAACTTTTGATCTAATTGAAATTTTGAAAAGAGCTACATGTATTCGTGATCAGCGTCGGACTTTACATGAGAAAATTGAGTTTGGTTGGAATAGGAGTTAGAAATTTTTTCCCTGTTCATGACGCTCCCCTGCCAAATATCCATAAAATGTGAAAACTTTTTATTGCAATAACTTTTGATCTAATTGAAATTTTGAAAAGAGCTACATGTATTCGTGATCAGCGTCGGACTTTACATGAGAAAATTGAGTTTGGTTGGAATAGGAGTTAGAAATTTTTTCCCTGTTCATGACGTCTCCCCTGCCAAATATCCATAAAATGTGAAAACTTTTTATTGCAATAACTTTTGATCTAATTGAAATTTTGAAAAGAGCTACATGTATTCGTGATCAGCGTCGGACTTTACATGAGAAAATTGAGTTTGTTGGAATAGGAGTTAGAAATTTTTTCCCTGTTCATGACGTCTCCCCTGCCAAATATCCATAAAATGTGAAAACTTTTTATTGCAATAACTTTTGATCTAATTGAAATTTTGAAAAGAGCTACATGTATTCGTGATCAGCGTCGGACTTTACATGAGAAAATTGAGTTTGGTTGGAATAGGAGTTAGAAATTTTTTCCCTGTTCATGACGCCTCCCCTGCCAAATATCCATAAAATGTGAAAACTTTTTATTGCAATAACTTTTGATCTAATTGAAATTTTGAAAAGAGCTACATGTATTCGTGATCAGCGTCGGACTTTACATGAGAAAATTGAGTTTGGTTGGAATAGGAGTTAGAAATTTTTTCCCTGTTCATGACGTCTCCCCTGCCAAATATCCATAAAATGTGAAAACTTTTTATTGCAATAACTTTTGATCTAATTGAAATTTTGAAAAGAGCTACATGTATTCGTGATCAGCGTCGGACTTTACATGAGAAAATTGAGTTTGGTTGGAATAGGAGTTAGAAATTTTTTCCCTGTTCATGACGCCTCCCCTGCCAAATATCCATAAAATGTGAAAACTTTTTATTGCAATAACTTTTGATCTAATTGAAATTTTGAAAAGAGCTACATGTATTCGTGATCAGCGTCGGACTTTACATGAGAAAATTGAGTTTGTTGGAATAGGAGTTAGAAATTTTTTCCCTGTTCATGACGCCTCCCCTGCCAAATATCCATAAAATGTGAAAATTTTTATTGCAATAACTTTTGATCTAATTGAAATTTTGAAAAGAGCTACATGTATTCGTGATCAGCGTCGGACTTTACATGAGAAAATTGAGTTTGTTGGAATAGGAGTTAGAAATTTTTTCCCTGTTCATGACGCCTCCCCTGCCAAATATCCATAAAATGTGAAAATTTTTATTGCAATAACTTTTGATCTAATTGAAATTTTGAAAAGAGCTACATGTATTCGTGATCAGCGTCGGACTTTACATGAGAAAATTGAGTTTGTTGGAATAGGAGTTAGAAATTTTTTCCCTGTTCATGACGCCTCCCCTGCCAAATATCCATAAAATGTGAAAATTTTTATTGCAATAACTTTTGATCTAATTGAAATTTTGAAAAGAGCTACATGTATTCGTGATCAGCGTCGGACTTTACATGAGAAAATTGAGTTTGGTTGGAATAGGAGTTAGAAATTTTTTCCCTGTTCATGACGTCTCCCCTGCCAAATATCCATAAAATGTGAAAACTTTTTATTGCAATAACTTTTGATCTAATTGAAATTTTGAAAAGAGCTACATGTATTCGTGATCAGCGTCGGACTTTACATGAGAAAATTGAGTTTGGTTGGAATAGGAGTTAGAAATTTTTTCCCTGTTCATGACGCCTCCCCTGCCAAATATCCATAAAATGTGAAAACTTTTTATTGCAATAACTTTTGATCTAATTGAAATTTTGAAAAGAGCTACATGTATTCGTGATCAGCGTCGGACTTTACATGAGAAAATTGAGTTTGGTTGGAATAGGAGTTAGAAATTTTTTCCCTGTTCATGACGCCTCCCCTGCCAAATATCCATAAAATGTGAAAACTTTTTATTGCAATAACTTTTGATCTAATTGAAATTTTGAAAAGAGCTACATGTATTCGTGATCAGCGTCGGACTTTACATGAGAAAATTGAGTTTGTTGGAATAGGAGTTAGAAATTTTTTCCCTGTTCATGACGTCTCCCCTGCCAAATATCCATAAAATGTGAAAACTTTTTATTGCAATAACTTTTGATCTAATTGAAATTTTGAAAAGAGCTACATGTATTCGTGATCAGCGTCGGACTTTACATGAGAAAATTGAGTTTGTTGGAATAGGAGTTAGAAATTTTTTCCCTGTTCATGACGTCTCCCCTGCCAAATATCCATAAAATGTGAAAACTTTTTATTGCAATAACTTTTGATCTAATTGAAATTTTGAAAAGAGCTACATGTATTCGTGATCAGCGTCGGACTTTACATGAGAAAATTGAGTTTGTTGGAATAGGAGTTAGAAATTTTTTCCCTGTTCATGACGTCTCCCCTGCCAAATATCCATAAAATGTGAAAACTTTTTATTGCAATAACTTTTGATCTAATTGAAATTTTGAAAAGAGCTACATGTATTCGTGATCAGCGTCGGACTTTACATGAGAAAATTGAGTTTGTTGGAATAGGAGTTAGAAATTTTTTCCCTGTTCATGACGCCTCCCCTGCCAAATATCCATAAAATGTGAAAACTTTTTATTGCAATAACTTTTGATCTAATTGAAATTTTGAAAAGAGCTACATGTATTCGTGATCAGCGTCGGACTTTACATGAGAAAATTGAGTTTGGTTGGAATAGGAGTTAGAAATTTTTTCCCTGTTCATGACGCCTCCCCTGCCAAATATCCATAAAATGTGAAAACTTTTTATTGCAATAACTTTTGATCTAATTGAAATTTTGAAAAGAGCTACATGTATTCGTGATCAGCGTCGGACTTTACATGAGAAAATTGAGTTTTGTTGGAATAGGAGTTAGAAATTTTTTCCCTGTTCATGACGCCTCCCCTGCCAAATATCCATAAAATGTGAAAACTTTTTATTGCAATAACTTTTGATCTAATTGAAATTTTGAAAAGAGCTACATGTATTCGTGATCAGCGTCGGACTTTACATGAGAAAATTGAGTTTGGTTGGAATAGGAGTTAGAAATTTTTTCCCTGTTCATGACGCCTCCCCTGCCAAATATCCATAAAATGTGAAAATTTTTATTGCAATAACTTTTGATCTAATTGAAATTTTGAAAAGAGCTACATGTATTCGTGATCAGCGTCGGACTTTACATGAGAAAATTGAGTTTTGTTGGAATAGGAGTTAGAAATTTTTTCCCTGTTCATGACGCCTCCCCTGCCAAATATCCATAAAATGTGAAAACTTTTTATTGCAATAACTTTTGATCTAATTGAAATTTTGAAAAGAGCTACATGTATTCGTGATCAGCGTCGGACTTTACATGAGAAAATTGAGTTTGTTGGAATAGGAGTTAGAAATTTTTTCCCTGTTCATGACGCCTCCCCTGCCAAATATCCATAAAATGTGAAAACTTTTTATTGCAATAACTTTTGATCTAATTGAAATTTTGAAAAGAGCTACATGTATTCGTGATCAGCGTCGGACTTTACATGAGAAAATTGAGTTTGGTTGGAATAGGAGTTAGAAATTTTTTCCCTGTTCATGACGTCTCCCCTGCCAAATATCCATAAAATGTGAAAACTTTTTATTGCAATAACTTTTGATCTAATTGAAATTTTGAAAAGAGCTACATGTATTCGTGATCAGCGTCGGACTTTACATGAGAAAATTGAGTTTGGTTGGAATAGGAGTTAGAAATTTTTTCCCTGTTCATGACGTCTCCCCTGCCAAATATCCATAAAATGTGAAAACTTTTTATTGCAATAACTTTTGATCTAATTGAAATTTTGAAAAGAGCTACATGTATTCGTGATCAGCGTCGGACTTTACATGAGAAAATTGAGTTTGGTTGGAATAGGAGTTAGAAATTTTTTCCCTGTTCATGACGCCTCCCCTGCCAAATATCCATAAAATGTGAAAACTTTTTATTGCAATAACTTTTGATCTAATTGAAATTTTGAAAAGAGCTACATGTATTCGTGATCAGCGTCGGACTTTACATGAGAAAATTGAGTTTGGTTGGAATAGGAGTTAGAAATTTTTTCCCTGTTCATGACGCTCCCCTGCCAAATATCCATAAAATGTGAAAACTTTTTATTGCAATAACTTTTGATCTAATTGAAATTTTGAAAAGAGCTACATGTATTCGTGATCAGCGTCGGACTTTACATGAGAAAATTGAGTTTGGTTGGAATAGGAGTTAGAAATTTTTTCCCTGTTCATGACGCTCCCCTGCCAAATATCCATAAAATGTGAAAACTTTTTATTGCAATAACTTTTGATCTAATTGAAATTTTGAAAAGAGCTACATGTATTCGTGATCAGCGTCGGACTTTACATGAGAAAATTGAGTTTTGTTGGAATAGGAGTTAGAAATTTTTTCCCTGTTCATGACGTCTCCCCTGCCAAATATCCATAAAATGTGAAAACTTTTTATTGCAATAACTTTTGATCTAATTGAAATTTTGAAAAGAGCTACATGTATTCGTGATCAGCGTCGGACTTTACATGAGAAAATTGAGTTTTGTTGGAATAGGAGTTAGAAATTTTTTCCCTGTTCATGACGTCTCCCCTGCCAAATATCCATAAAATGTGAAAACTTTTTATTGCAATAACTTTTGATCTAATTGAAATTTTGAAAAGAGCTACATGTATTCGTGATCAGCGTCGGATTTACATGAGAAAATTGAGTTTGGTTGGAATAGGAGTTAGAAATTTTTTCCCTGTTCATGACGTCTCCCCTGCCAAATATCCATAAAATGTGAAAATTTTTATTGCAATAACTTTTGATCTAATTGAAATTTTGAAAAGAGCTACATGTATTCGTGATCAGCGTCGGACTTTACATGAGAAAATTGAGTTTGTTGGAATAGGAGTTAGAAATTTTTTCCCTGTTCATGACGCCTCCCCTGCCAAATATCCATAAAATGTGAAAATTTTTTATTGCAATAACTTTTGATCTAATTGAAATTTTGAAAAGAGCTACATGTATTCGTGATCAGCGTCGGACTTTACATGAGAAAATTGAGTTTGTTGGAATAGGAGTTAGAAATTTTTTCCCTGTTCATGACGTCTCCCCTGCCAAATATCCATAAAATGTGAAAACTTTTTATTGCAATAACTTTTGATCTAATTGAAATTTTGAAAAGAGCTACATGTATTCGTGATCAGCGTCGGATTTTACATGAGAAAATTGAGTTTGGTTGGAATAGGAGTTAGAAATTTTTTCCCTGTTCATGACGCCTCCCCTGCCAAATATCCATAAAATGTGAAAATTTTTATTGCAATAACTTTTGATCTAATTGAAATTTTGAAAAGAGCTACATGTATTCGTGATCAGCGTCGGACTTTACATGAGAAAATTGAGTTTGGTTGGAATAGGAGTTAGAAATTTTTTCCCGGTTCATGACGTCTCCCCTGCCAAATATCCATAAAATGTGAAAACTTTTTATTGCAATAACTTTTGATCTAATTGAAATTTTGAAAAGAGCTACATGTATTCGTGATCAGCGTCGGACTTTACATGAGAAAATTGAGTTTGGTTGGAATAGGAGTTAGAAATTTTTTCCCTGTTCATGACGCCTCCCCTGCCAAATATCCATAAAATGTGAAAACTTTTTATTGCA